>JAJAGP010003857.1:0-62786 GCA_025084515.1 Ancistrus triradiatus | reverse complement strand
CACTTCACGATTGTGTCCCACTTGTTGTTGATTCTTCACAAAAAATTACAATTTCATACCTTTATGTTTGAAGCCTGAAATGTGGCAAAAGGTTGAAAAGTTCAAGGGGGCCGAATACTTTTGCAAGGCACTATATATATATATATATATCGAGTCAAATCAGATTTGTTTCTATAGTGCTTTTTACAGTGGAGCATGTCTCATAGTAGGTTTATCATTTTAAATTATCTTCTAATATCTAAAGCCATTCCCATACTGAGCGAGCCTAGGGCAACAGCGAAAAGGCAAAACTCCCTAAACGTTATACGGGAGAAACCTTGTGAGAACCAAGACTCAGAAAAGGACTCGACCTGCTTGGGTGGCTTAGATGACAAATGTAAGAATGAAACTCATTTATGTAGTCAAATAAGTCTGTAGTAACAGTTCAAATAACAGAAACTAAGTATGTAAAAAAATGAAAACAAAAATGAAAAACAAAACTTTTTTTAAAATGACATTTTGGGAACAGGAGGCCTCAGTAAGTGATGACTGGACACAAAACAGTGTGAGAAAATCTTCCTTTTCAGTTTGTCACAGGTTTAAGGCTATTCACACTTCTTTAACACTTCTAGGACCACAAAAGCTTTGCTTGCCTTTACATGTTTCTCACTGCCTGTAGAGCCAGCCATATATATTATATATGTATACATACTATGTATAAATCATCATGTTTTACAGAAAATCCTAGGAGTCAAGGGCAGCCAAAAAACATTGTGATGAAATGTTCTGATGAAATGATCTACTTTACGTCCACAAGCTGTTCCTGCTGCACTTGCTGCATTCATGCCAGCACAGCACACACCACCATGGCTCAAATCAACGCTGTTCTGAGAATGGGTCATTACCCAAACAACACATAGTCAGTGTCAGACCTGAGGGGACTCCTTTCCACTGATGAGTAGGGGAACGTGTGGGTGACCCGTGAGAAGGACTAAAGAACATCTGCACTAAAATGTGAGAAATGCTGACCGTCACAACAAAACCACGTTCATGTTCATGCTCATACACACCCACACTACACTGCTAGACTGCGGGCTCTCACACACACTATGGTTTCAGCATTACTGTGTTTGTGCACAAACAAATAACACAATCAAGTTTAAACACTCGCGCTTATCAATGAAATATCTTAAAATATTCAGCACAGAGCGCAAAGTGGGAAGAAACTTGCACATCCACACATACACAGACAATGGGACACTTTATAGATGCCAGTTGACCTAACGCAAGGGAGAACATGCAAACTCCACACAGACTGCAGCTGGGCTCTAACTTGGACCCTGTTCTTTGGAGCTGTGAGGCAACAGCAATAAGCACTGCTGTCCTGTAATGATTACTATCAATTACTATCATGTATAATTCATTCGTATATTTGTCATGTCAATCGTTAGTATTACTATAGGTGCTGCAGCCGTTGCTATTCGCTAACCCTGACCCTGACTAGGACAAAACGAAGATAAATCGTGAGATAAATAAATGAATTATTAAGAAATAACTCAAATTTGAACGACAGTTGCGAAGCGTATTCATTTATTAATCTACTTCGCAGCTTATTGTCCTTTCTTTCTAAATTTCAGACTTTTCCTCTTCACCTGAGTCAAATTAATTTAATCGACTCTGCATTGGTAGGTTACTTTGATGGGGGAATCGATTCACCTGAACGACTCCCGTCCCTATACAACACCGCGCGTCGCCGTGGGCGCGCTTTAGGGAATCGGGCACGCTCGCGCCTCGTCCTGTGTTGTTGATGTGATTCTCATGAACGCGCAAACACTTAGTGAGTGCTCGCAAACTTTGTTTAAAAGTAATATATTTACTAATGGTCACTAATAATCACAAGTAGTTCATTTTTTACAAATATCAGGAGTGCAGGTTTAGATGTAAATCGTCTTTAATGGTTGTCAGTCCAATTTGACAGATAATTAGCTAACCTTTAGCTAGCGACCAAAAGTGAAGCAGTCTGGTTAGTACTGTCCAATATTATATGCTGTATTATACTTATTATTGTCCTGTTTGATTTAATTTGCCTCAAAGATAAAGATGTTATCTATAGAAGCCCTGTTTGTTATCTAGCAAAGTTTCAGGTGAGTTTGGTTTGTTTGTTTGGAGGTACTAAACTATATAACAAACAATGTAGCGTCATTTAATGGGGTAACATTAACATCAGTTGCTTCACTAATTAAACCGTGCCCAAGTCTGACCAGAACCTGTGTGGAAACGTCTTTGTTGAAACCTTAATTAGAGGATTGCTGGAATATTTGGTGTTACAGCAGCTAAGGAACTGGACTGAGAACCACAAGGTCCAGGGTTGAAATCCCACCTCTGCCAAGCTGCCCACTGCTGGGTCCTTGAGAAAGCGCCTTAACAGAGAACTGCTTGGACTGTAAGACCGTATCGACTGTATTAATTTAAGTCTGAACATGATTCTACTAGAAAGGGTATAGAGAGTTAATCATTTAGGCCGGTGGAGAATCGTTGCTTCCAGACCTCCAACAATGATCAGTTTTTGGATGGACACTGAGTGTAGAATTGTGTGTCATCCGCCAGCTCAAAACCCTTTGAGGCCTTTTTTCCTGTACGGTTACAGGCAGTAAGAGCATGATGAAGCAGACCCAACATGCAGAGACTCCGCCGTCCATCACCTTGCGTATCAGCTCAGCAGCAGCCCACAGCCTCCAGCTCCGACGAGGACTTCGGGTGAAGCGCCAGAACGTCCAGAAGCCCCGGGGCCCGCCGGGCAAGAGTCAGGCTAAAGCCGCCAACAACAATCAGGTCTCTCGTCTGAACAAGCAGCCGTGGAGCCCGACGCTGATCATCCAGCGGCAAGAGATGGCCGCCTTTTTCCGACTGTTTGGTGAGAGCCATTCTGCCAGTCTTGAAAGACAGGCAAACTGGATCTTTCTAGAAAGGAAGGCCCAGGTGCTCAACTGCGCAAGACGAGAAGTAGAACCGTCTAACACGTTCGAATTTTTTTTCAGACGATGACCTCATCCAGGACTTCCTGTGGATGGACTGCTGTTGCAAGATTACAGACAAGGTAATCAGGATCTTCTTTTTATTCAATTAACAAGGTTTTGCCTCGTCGCTGTATTTGATTCTAGAACATCTGCATCTAACCTCCTTCTCCCCTTTCTCCTGCCCCGCTGTTAGTATTTGCTGGCCATGACGTTCGTGTACTTCAAGCGGGCGCGTTTCGGCCTCGGCGAGCACAGCAGGATGAATTTTTTCATCGCCCTGTGAGCTGATCTCTTTCCTGCATTGACATATAACACTCAGTATCAGCTGGTCACTCTGCACGGGTCCCAAATTGCATCGTTTTTTTTGCAACCCAGACTGGTGCCCTTTCTGAAAAAGTGGTGTGTCGTAGATACCTGGCGAACACGATGGAGGAGGATGAGGAGGAGACAAAGTATGAGATTTTCCCCTGGGCTTTGGGGAAGAGCTGGAGGAAGCAGTTCCCACGTTTCCTGAAGCAACGGGACAGGCTGTGGGCTCGAATCGAGTACCGCGCCGCAGTCAGCCGCCGGTGCTGCGAGGAGGTAACGATCTACCAGACCTTCTCCTTGAGTCATAAATACTTTGGATTGTGGTGTCACAGTGGTCATAGAACCGGAAAGGTCCAGGGTTCGGGTTCTAGCTCTGCAAAGCTGCCACTGTTGGACTCTCAATCCACGATTTTTTGGATTGTACCTTGTAAGACGGTCAGTTGTGATCGAACAAACCGGTTATTTTTTGTGGGCTGCCAGGGGTAAGCAGTAGCTCCCTATCATTTAAAGGTACAGGCACTCAAAATGGATCGTTCTAAGATGCTCTTGTGTGTGTTTGCGATCAGGTGATGGCCATCGCCCCGTCCCACTTCATCTGGCAGCGGGAGCGAGCGGCGCACCACAGCGGTGCCCAGAGACAGTACCGGGACAGGGAGGAGGTGCAGATTCCACGTGGGCCAGCCGCCTCCCCGGAGCCCTGCGCTCTCTGCGCCAAATCTTCACGCCTCTCGGCCTCGTCTCCTCTGCCCCTCACGCTCACCCTGAGCCTGGAGGAAACGCCCACGCGGGCGAAGACTCCGGTCAGGCCCAGTCGTAAGGCCCCCTGCTACTGCACCCACAGTCCGGCAGGTCAGAGACGCTCTGTCTTTCATATCGGGGGCCTAAAAATGAGTAAACAAAACGTAAGAGAGAAATCTGCGTAGACAAACAGTGGCAGTCTGAGTACCGAACTGTCTCTCAGTAAGACACTAAGGCAGCTCACCAAGTCTGTAAGGAATTGGGTTATTTGATGGCGGGCTTACACAGAGCCCAGACCTTACCTCTATCAAACTCTAGGGGATAGCTTTCTTGGCAGAGCGGTGCCCGTTGTAGGAGCGAAGACGTTTTAACCCCGCCTAACCCGTGGGCTAGTGCGCTCGACCCCCGCGGTTATATATTGGCTATATAATGTAGACAGCAGGTGGATGGACGGATGTACACATAGATGGGTAAATAGCTGGATGGATGGATGATTGGTCAAATAGACAGATGGATAACATTCAGATAGACGGCTGGATGGATGGATGTTTAAATAAACAGATGGTTTATGTTTAAATAAACCCAAATGAATGGTCAGTAAACGGATGGATGGATGGCTGTTGAAATGGACAGGTAAATGGATGGGCATTCAAATAGGTGGAGGGGTGGATGGTTGGTTGGTCAAATAGAAAGATAAACTGATGGATGGTTGTTCCAATAGATGGTTATCAAATAAATAGATGGATGGATGGTTGTTCCAACAAACAGATGGTTTATGTTTAAATAAACATAGATGGATGGTTAGTAAATGGATGGATGGATGGATGGTTGTTAAAATAGAGCGGTAGATGAATAGACATTCAAATAGATGGAGGGATGGATGGATGGTTGGTCAAATAGAAGATATACGGATGGATGGTTGTTCCAACAAACAGATGTTTTATGTTTAAATAAACATAGATGGATGGATGGTTGGTCAAATAAATGCTTAAATAAGCATAACTAGATGGATGGATGGTCAGTAAACATGAATGGATGGGTGGATGGTTGTTGATGTAGATAGATCGGTACATGGATGGTTGGTCAAATAGACCGATGGATGGATGGATGTTTAAATAAATGTATAAATAGATGGATGGATGGTTATTCAAATAGACAGATAAATAAATAAATGGATGGATGGTTGCTCAAATACACACATAACTAGTTGGATGGTTGTTCCAGTAGATGGTTGTCAAATAAATAGATGGATGGATGGTTATTCAAATAGACAGATAAATAAATAAATGGATGGATGGTTGCTCAAATACACACATAACTAGTTGGATGGTTGTTCCAGTAGATGGTTGTCAAATAAATAGATGGATGGATGGTTTTTCAAACAAACAGATGGTTTATGTTTAAATAAACATAAATGGATGGATGGATGGACAGGTAGATGGATGGACATTCAAACAGATGGATGGTTGGTCAGTCAAATAGACAGATGGATGGTTGGTTGGTCAAATAAATGGATGGATGGATGTTTAAAATAAACAAATGGATGTTCAACTTGACAGCTGAATAGTTGGATGGATGATCGGTCAAACAGCGATGGCGTGCTAAATGGGTATCGGGGTGGATGGACAGATGGATGTTGAGGTATACATGATGGGTGTGTAGGTGTCAGACCGATGGCAAGATGAACTGTCCCATGGAGGATGCGTGGTCTAATACTTTTTGTTATGATATCGTGAAAAACCCCCTTTCTCCAGATGTTTAGCCTCTTGCCCTTGATTTATTCACAGGACGTGACGTGGACGGTGAGGCTAAGCGCGACTGCTCCATAGACTGGATCAACCAGGAGTAGATGGAGGCGGATGGTGGTGCAGTAAAAGAGTTAACAATAGATCACACATTTAGGGGTTAACCGATGGACCTGTTTATGAAGTTATTGTTCACATTCACTATTTATGCCAGTTGTTCACCATTTGATTATTTATGAAGTGCTCGGCGCTTCTCTATACAGCACTGGATGTTTACATGGCGAAGATGATGCGCCATCTTTTTAAACCACACGTTACATATCCCACACCTCATAGCCAGACTCGTGTCTTGTTGGAAATAGCATCTAAAAGTTATACGTGAATAAACGTTGCCAGATCTGTTAACTGCCTCCTAATGTGATGAATCTAGACTCTGTAGCTACACCCAGCAGGAGCTACACCTGATCCCGCTGCAGAACTCGGTCTTCAGACATAACACAGGAAGTTGAGTTGCACAGATTTATTGAGGGGGGGAAGCTATTTGTACAGCTACAGCATATGGCTCTGTAGCTCATCAGCATTGTTCTTGAAGTATGACGTATCAGGTGACGGGTCATCATTGGAGGTTTTCCGTAACTTCACCAGAAAGGCTGGAGGTAGGCAGAACAACATAAGTTCTATTAACAACATGCATATTTGTGACATTATTTTTAGATAACACTAATAGAAGTACAGTAGTGATAACAATAATAGGCTGTGATCATATTGCAGACTGCCAGGGGACTGTGGTGGCCTAGTGGGTAAGGTACTGGACTAGGGACCAAAAGGTCCAGGGTTCAAATCCCACCTCTACCAAGATGCCACTGTTGGGTCCTTGAGCAAGACCCTTAACCCACAATTGCTTGGATTGTAAGCCGCTCTGGTAAATGTTAATGTAAATGCCTGGGGTGCCCAGACCCCCAGTTTCAGCCAAAATGTCAAATGTAATTAAGAAAAACACTCCCAGGTTCGAGTCTCATAGGCTTTTCATAATATTTCATATCTCGAAGTCATTAGTCTACATATTATATCTTAATTCTGTTTAAATATATTCTCACTGTTCTAACTTGGTTCAATTCTTACATCTAACATCTAAGCTAGAACATTGTAATGCTGGTTTGATACAAAAACAAGCCAAGTAAAAACATTTACTGTAGAATAATATAATTTCTAATATATATTGATCTTATGGTCATTATCGTCAGGCCATACTGTCATGTCGACTTCTGGTACAGAGATGCCCCCTGGTGGGCTGCCTGTGAGTTTACAATTCGAACACTAGATGAACATTTTAATCAACGACTTTCTGCGCATTCCTGTAGCGGCGTGCACAGACAACATCACATCTGACAAACTTTTACAGCCGGGCCAGGCTTCACTATGTGCAGGAGCTCACCTGTGTGTCCGTTCTGCTCAGGGTGAGGACGAGCGACGTAGGGAACACTCCCAAACGGGACGCTCTTTATGCTCTCGAGTTCCTCTGAAAAACACAAACGCATTAGCTATTTATTAGTATTGGGCTTCAGTTTGTACCAGGTGTTTACGTTTATGCTCAGCCACTGCGCAAAATGAGCAGCAGTATACAGTGGTGCTTGAAAGTTTGTGAACCCCCTTTAGAATTTTCTATATTTCTGCATAAATATGACCTAAAAAACATCATCAGATTTTCACACAAGTCTAAAAGTAGATAAAGAGAACCCAGTTAAATTTAAACAAATGAGAGACAAAAATATTATACTTGGTCATTTATTTATTGAGGAAAATGATCCAATATTACATATTAGTGAGTGGTTAAAAGTATGTGACCCTTTGCTTTCAGTATCTGGTGTGATCCCCTGTGCAGCAATAACTGCAGCTAAACGTTTCCTGTAAACTGTTGATCAGTCCTGCACACCGGCTTGGAGGAATTTTAAGCCCATTCCTCCGTAACAGAACAGCTTCAGCTCTGGGATGTTGGTGGGTTTCCTCACATTAGCTGCTCGCTTCAGGTCCTTCCACAACATTTTCCATTGGATTAAGATCAGAACTTTGACTTGGCCATTCCAAAAACATGAACTTTATTCTTTCTGTAACCATTTCCTTGGGGGGGGGGGGGGGGGTAGAACGGCTTGTGTGCTTAGGGTCGTTGTCTTGCTGCATGACCCACCTTCTCTTGAGATTCAGTTCATGGGACAGATGTCCTGACATTTTCCTTTAGAATTCTCTGATATCATTCAGATTCATTGTTCCATCAATAATGGCAAGACATCCTGGTCCAGATGCAGCAAAACAGGCCCCAACCCATGAGTACTACCACCACCATGTTTCACAGATGGGATAAGGTTTCTTATGCTGGAATGCAGTGTTTTTCCTTTCTCCAAACATAAAGCTTTTCTTTTACACAAAAAAGTTCTATTTTGGTCTCATCCATCCACAAAAACATTCTTTCCAATAGCCTTCTGGCTCGTCCACGTGATCTTTAGCAAACTGCAGATGAAGCAGCAATGTTCTTTTTGGAGAGGCAGTGGCTTTCTCTTGCAACCCTGCCATGTACACCATTGTTGTTCAGTGTTCCTTCTGATGATGGTGGATTCATGAACAGTAACGTTTAGCCAAATGTGACAGAGGGCCTTCAGTTGCTTAGAAGTTACCCTGGGGTCCTTTGTGACCTCGCCAACTATTACACACCTTGCTCTTGGAGTGATCTTTGTTGGTCGACCACTCCTGGGGACGGTAACAATGGTCTTGAATTCCTCCATTTGTTACACAATCTGTCTGACTGTGGATTGTGGAGTCCAAACTCTTTAGAGATGGTTTTTGTAACCTTTTTAGGCCTCTTTTCCTGAGGTCCTCAGAAATCTCCTTTGTTCATAACCATGATACACTCACAAACATGTGTTGTGAAGAGCAGACTTTGATAGATCCCTGTTCTTTAAATAAAACAGGGTGCCCACTCACACCTGATTGTCATCCCATTGATTGAAACACCTGACTCTAATTTCACCTTCTAATTAACTGCTAATTCTAGAGGTTCACATACTTTTGCCACTCACTAATATGTAATATTGGATCATTTTCCTCAATAAATAAATGACCAAGTATAATATTTCTGTCTCATTTGTGTAACTGGGTTCTCTTTATCTACTTTTAGGACTTGAATGAAAATCTGATGATGTTTTAGGTCATATTTATGCAGAAATATAGAACATTCTAAAGGGTTCACAAACTTTCACTGTACACCTGATATTAATTTTTGCTTATAACAACCACTGTGCAAAATGCACATCAGTTTTCACCTGGTATTAATGCCAGCACAAAATGACATTCACTTTTTTAAATCGTACCTCTCTCTTCATTCGCATCCTCATCATCGTTCTCCGCAGTTCCTTCTCCCGGAGCTTTTCGCTGGTTGAAGGAGCCGTCCTTCTTAAGCGACGGGGCAAGCAGCCAGTCCCTGTACTGGACCTCGATGATGCGTTCACACACCAGAGGGAGAGCGGTGCAACGCAGTCCTTCCATCAAGTCAATAATCTGCGTGATACTGCCATGCGGCATGGAATGTTATGCAAATTGTGTTAGTAGTCCGTTACTAAAAAGAAATAAATGTTTGGTCATACTTTTAACCTACAGCCCAAAGACAAAAATACGTCCCTGTGTTTATTGGTAAAGACCAATCTTACATCATTATTTTTTGTATCTACAATAATAAAAGCAGCTGTTTTAATAGTTTATCTGTATTTATTAACGCTACGACTCGGGAGCGTACAACCAACTCGACTGGGAACAGTAACTGCAACTCTGAAGCCAACAGGCCACACCTCACCTGAGGTGGGATACTAACCAGAGTCGATGAGGTGGCTTGTAGCTCTGCTTCATATCCCATTTGGTTTTTGCTGCTGCTCAGTTCAGTTCAGCTGTGTATAGTTTCTTTATCATCTGTGTGTCCCCTTATGAAAACCTCAGTATTCCTCAAGGACTGGGTTGGGTTGGTCGTTTCATTTAGAGACGATCAGGGATGACCTGGCATGTAGCCTATTTGAATTATTTAAAAGGGACTACAGTACATTTGGACCCTAAGGTGTGTCATATTGACCCTGTATTTTGTATAAATGTCCGTTCTTAACGTCCGAGGTTTTAAGAATGGTTATAGGAAATGGGAATCTGTCTCGTATATATCTAGTTCACGTCTGAATGACAGTAAACTAGCAGAAAAGAGAATCGCAGTCTTGAAATGGTAACGTTTCTCTCGTTTTCGGTTAGTGTTTCAAGTTTTATTAATTTTTTTTTAAATCTTTGTATGATTAATAAAACTTGCAACACTTAACGAAAACGAAAGGAACGTTCCCATGTTGTTTTCTGCCTTTCAAGACTGCGATGCTCTTTTCCGCCAGTTTTCTGTCATTCAGACATGAATTAGATACATATAAGACGGATCATTTCCTATAACAATACACAGAACGTAATGCGGATGTGAAACGGAGCATACCTGCATATTCTTTGGGTTGACGTTTCTCCAAAAACCTGTTTTGTGTGCCCCATAAAAATCACATTTTCTTAATAAAGGAATTTGAGTAATCATTAATAGTTATAAAACAATTACAATCTGAGGAATCCTGAATGTGTGGTACTTACTTGGCCTGGTAGACGGCGCACACGCCTCCGTTATGGAGGTGAGGGACCACCGTGGGTAGTGCCAGCTGGGGGTTAACCATGTCCAGAGCGACCTGAAAACAAATTCAGACATGTAACAATTAGTACTGAACCTCATCTTCAGTTAGTAGTTATGATCGCCACCATTTTAACGAACCACATGGTTTTGCTTCCTTACCGAATTAAAGCCGCGCCCAGAGAGCACCGGGGCAGATCTGATCAGATCGGCGTGCTCAAAGTGGACGTTATCAGGCCACTCGTGCCCTGTCCTGGTCCTCCAGGAGGAACGCCAGCGCTCGTAGTTGAGCACGGCCCTTCTGTGGTGGTCCTGCCTCATTTCGACGCTCAGAACACGTCCCCTACAGCCGACTGAGAGGGAACACAGAGGTACGGCAGTCAGAGGAACTCGTTCAAGTGTGGCTCCGGAGTCAGGAAATTCATACCGCCCAGAACTATTCAGTTATCGCCCTAATAGTATTCGGACCAATGATCCTCTTGAGGCACCTGCTCTGGATAGAAAGAGACTCATGGCTCCTGATCCGGAGCCCGACTCCAGCACGTGGTCTCCCTCATTCACGTCCATCATCATCAGCATGGCGCTGGCGTCCTGCAGAGAAAAAGCTGTTTTGGTGACGCCCCGATACCGATTTCTGGAATATCTGTATTTGAAATAGAACGTAGCCTGCAGCAAATCGTCGTACCCTGTCAAAGTCCTTAAATTTTTATAAACCGCCTCAACTTCAAAATGGAGAATAACAAAAGTAATGCCTCGTTTGTGCTTCTGGTGTCCATGTGTCTCAATATTTTACTTATGTCATGCTCAGATGAGACCAAGATTGAACCTTTTGGGCTACAAACCATACCCTCCCAAAAAAACACCAAACATTGGGCAATATTTAAGAACTGACGATGTCCTTGATATGCTCAGAAAAGCATATCGTCTATGACGAATACAAAATGTATGACGATACGATAAAATATCATCGAATTGCCCACCCCTACTGTGAAGCAATGTGGTGGCAACATTAAGGGAGGGACTAAAGGTGAAACGGACGCTGCCAAGTACACCCAAATTCTTGACAGCTGAACATGGGCGAGTGGTCCAGCTTCCAGCTTATGGTTAGGAAGGTGAATGTCCTCGAGTGGCCAGCTCTGCAGATGGACTCGAACTGATCACCGTGACATCAGACTGAACTTTTTTTGACCATAAAGTGACTCTTTCAAAGGGATATGCTTATTTCTCTTACTTTTGGGTACGCAATAGCAGGCCCTCTTTTCATAAACAGCGTGAACTCCTCCAGACTGGGCCTACGGATCAGAATAGGGAGCCCCAGACTGGTCCTCAGGGTCGTCCCTGCGTGGCAGCCCTCCATGGCCTCGTGAGCAATAACGCCCCAGTTACTCTGCAGCTTCGTGCATTTCTCCAGCTGGAACATCTTACGGAATTGCACCCTCCGGTTTCGCCGATACTCGGCCAGCAGGACCTCTCCGAAACGCAGCACTCGCTCCCGGGGTAGACCCTGCACCCTTTGAGTCACAGCATCTCCACTTTCTTCCAAAGGTCCGTCCAGAGGCGTTTGGTCCGTCACGTCTTCATCTCTAGGTTTGTCCCCTCTAAGTTCCCAGACCTCCTCGCTCAAAGATTCCTGGGGTACCATCTGACTGACCCTCTCTAACGGGCTCAGGGGTCGCCTCCCAAATCGACCAGCTCCCCTTGAGAATGGAAGAGGCTCTCCACCTAGAGGTTCTGAACCATCCTTGTCCCCATCTTCACCTCTCGAACCTGTTCCAAATCCATTTGATTGACGCACTCTAGGCTTCATCTTGTGATTTAAGCAGGTGACTCCTACAAGTCTTTGTCTCATAATTGATGTCATTGAAGAACCCAAATTGGAACACAGCCCGAATGCGGACATCATGAACCCTTGAACGGCCATTCAGGATTAGGACGTGTTCAAACGCACACACACACGTTTATGCTGAAGTACTGAAGCACTCAAAAACTAAATCTAGGCATTTACACCCATTAAACGTAACATCGTGAAGAGCAGTAAATGAAACCAAACGCAGCGTGTCTCTCACAGGGCAGCGCCATGTTTACCGGTTACGTCACTGACAAGCCACTGGCTGCAGTACCGACGAATGACCACTAGGTGGGGCAACACATAACATAACGCACAGTACAACATAACGGTACCCAAAACGATAGTATAATAATCTGACTGGTGACTTGAATTATAAAACATGTCAAGCAGTTTATTTACTGAGTTGCAGGTTTCTTTTTTGGTAGGTAGCGTAGTTAATTATTTATTGCAAGTTTTTATTATTAGTAGTAGTTCTAATGTTGTAAGTTCTAGTGCTATAATAGTGACTTCATAATATAACAATATAATAAAGTTTACTATTTAATATGCATTATTTTAATGCACAAATAATGTTTTATTTGGTTATGAATAATTACACTATTCTTGTCATTTTTAAAATATTTTTTATAACTTCACCCTGCTTTTCCTTGGTCAGGATCACAGAGCCTCCGGCATATAATAATTGTAATATTATTAACAAAATATTACTGTTATTAATCTTAATAACAACAAAACAGCTTTTATATATGTAGAATATCATTAATTATTATAGCAATAGCTCTAACAGCAACAGTACCAGTAAGAGTGACAAAAGCAGCGTTAATAATTATAATATAAATTAGGATATTTGTAAATGTTAATAAAAATAGTAATAATAATGCAATTAAAATAGGTATAGTATTAATAATAACAATAACATTAATAATAATGTTGACAACAAAATAAAATAAAAAAACAATAAAAAACTAAAATGAGTATTGTATTATTGTTATGTATACCCTAATGATATAATAATTGTAATATTATTGATGACATGTTACTATTCTTATTACTAATAGAAATAACAACAACAATAATAATAATAATAATAATAATAATAATAATGCCTTTTATACCATAATGATATAATAGTTGTAATGTTATTACTAAAATATTACTACAATATTTCTTTATTTTATCTCTAATATAAGAAGAAGAATGATAATGTCCATTCTATTAATTCATTTTTCATTCGTTACTCAGTAACACTATTATCATTATCTTATTGTTTGATTTTAACCGACACCTATATCGTTAATTTAATAATAGATGTACAGCATTTTTACTACTAATAATAATTATTATGATGACAATAATATGAATTTAGTGGTTTATATGAGTTCCAAAATTATTTTAGTGTTTTAATGTATCGGAAAACATTCCTTCTTTAACCCGCTATAAGTGGCTGATGACGACTTCCCTTCGTGTGTTGAGGGCGCATGCGCAGTGCTGTGGGAAGGATAACACGTGTTTGCCCCTCCTCCAAGTTCTCAGCGAGCAGTCTCGCGGATACACACGCATCGCTGTGAGAATGGCGACCAGCGGAGGCTTTTCTTCATCCCCGGCTTTACCGTGCGCTTTCTCTCGGCACTACCTGGCCGTGTGCGCGCAGGACGGGAGACTCCGCGTGTGGAACACAGACACACAGTCTCTGCACCGGGAGTACGTGCCTTCTGCCCACCTCAGCGCCACTTGTACGTGCATCGCCTGGGGACCATGCCGAGCGAGCAAGGTACGCGGAACGGGCCGTATCCTGAATTCTCCCGCGCGTACTACGTACGCCCACTACGTCGCGCTGCCTAATTATATGCCTTGAGCGCACTACGTAGTGATGTGCGGTGGTATTTGAAACACGGCCTCAGTTTTTCCCCTTAAACGGGCCTAGTGTTCTGTGGTGAACTTTTAGCTTTGCTTTGTTTTAAATGCAGCGCAACATTTGTGGAATTGTTTTATTAGTTGTTAAGGTGGTAAAATGCGGGTTATTTAAACTTAGTGCGTCTTTATTGAGCCATGGTTAGTCTTGTCGAGGGAAATTTAGTTGATTAGCACGTTAGCCTAGCATAGTGAACGCACATGTGTTTCTGGCGCACATGTTCGACAACTGGAGTTTGATTTGTGTCACTAAATCTGTTACTGGGGCGAAAGTACGTCTCCGGTCGGTTGTGATGAACAGTGGTTGAAAGTTGTCAGGGTTTGGTTGTTCTGATTTGCGTGTTAGTTAAATCATGTAACGTTGTGTTGTACGTACCGTATCGAAGTGCTCGTTAAAGGTCTGATAAATGTTTTCCTATTGTAGAGTTGTTATGGAGTTTGGTGTTAAGGTGCCTGGTGTTAATTTTATTATTCGTTTTGCAGGCTTTTCCTTTCCCTGATCTTTAGAGCAAGTCAGCATTAGTTGATTACTTTAATCTGTGGCAATTTAGAGCTTTTGAAGTTTGAAGTCTTCATTTACAGCCTTTAGCAGACTACTTTATCCAGAGCGACTTATAATTGGTACAATCTTACAATACAAGCAATTGTGGGTTAAGGGTCTTGCTCAAGGACCCAGCAGTGGCAGCTTGTCAGAGGTGGGACTTGAACCCCGGACCTTCTGGTCCAAAGTCCAGTACCTTACCCACTAGGCTACTACCAGAATCGACGTATTGGTTTATAGGCAGGAGAAAACCGACTAGAGTGCCGTCTTTGCTCTTTTTAAACAGGTCTGAATCAGTTTTAAGCAAAGGTGGGTTAAACCATTTCATCATCTAAGATAGTTGCCCATGGGCTTTGGGTGTACAGCAGGAGGCAACCTTTGTAACAAGCCTCTTCTAGAACCCAGAGGGTATCTGATTTGGCCTTGAAGGATGCCAGGGAAAATGCCCTGGTCTTCAGGAACCGTCAGTTCATCAATCCCCTCCATCCACGGGAGCTGCATGAATGTACAGTGCGAAATGAGTTTTTGATTGTGTTTGGATATGCAGTGAATGAACTGAACTGATCTGCACTGAAATTTTGGCTACCAAAAAGAGTGAAAAGCAGCACTGAGTTTTTGGCCTGCACAAAGGCTGGAACAGAGCTCGGAGACGAGCAGATGGAGAACAAATCCCTCAACAAACTGAAAATACTGTTTCATGGAGGGAGTTTAAGTATCAGAGGATGTGATTGAAGAAATGAGAGGCAGGTCAGAGGAATCAATCCTCTGGCGAAAAGTAGAGAATGTCAATCATTTTACGAACTTCAGACGTTCTGTAGACATTTTCTGCTTCCAGATGTGTGGTAACAGTTTGGGAATGCTTTCCCCAGTGGTTTGGTGTGGAGCTGACTCTCTGCCAGACCTCATCTCCCAACATCTTGTTCCTAGTTATTACTCAGTCGTGGTCCAGTCGGGTAGAAACCCTTTTCAGAATATTATAAATATCCCGACTTGATCGTAATGCGCGCAGTTTTGGTTTCATTTGGGTGTATTGTAAAGGGAGAATTTGAGGTTGTTACCACACCTGATCCCAGTGATGGGTTCTGGGCCTGATTTGGTGATGGCACCATCACGAGTCCCTCCAAAATCTCCTGGATGGAAATGAACCGTGCTCATCTGAAACAAACACATCAGTTCCAGTGGTCAGGTAGACCAGAGCTACATCTGGGCTTGAAAACCTAGAACACTTGGACTGGCGTTCCAAACAGTGTCCAGTCTAGTCTACTATGGGACCAGGTGTTGTTTCCATTAATTTGGAATTGGGATGTTTGGAAGAAAGATGGCGCCAGCTGTTTTCAAATCAAGTGTTTTGACTTTTTTTTTTTTTTTGACACCTCTAACATTTTGAAGTTCGAGGTGTTCAGGATCTGAATTTATGATCAGATTTATTTTGTAGCCTGAGGGCGAATTTACGTTCATCGTTGTAGAAAAGGAAAGTATGTGATGATGAAAGGCGAACGTCTTCCTTGGTTATTCCTGCGATTCGTTGCTGATGGGACTTTGTTACCATGGCAGTAATTTATGATGTTACTAAAAAAATTTGCCGCATCGCAATAACAACCCCAAACTCCAGTTCATTACACGATCTTTGGCCGATCCTTGTGTTTATGGCCAGTCGTGGCTGTACTCATACAGTCAATACTGGACACAACTGGAAAGACTCCTGGGATTCGAACCCAGGCGGCTGTGTGCCGTGCCACCCGTTAGCCTACAATAGCAAAAAAAAAATTTATATCATTTACATTTACAGCATTTAGCAGACACCCTTATCCAGAGCGACTTACAATGGATACAGTCTTACAATCCAAGCAATTTTGGGTTAAGGACCCAACAGTGGCAGCTTGGCAGAGGTGGGATTTGAACCCTGGACCTTCTGGTCCATGGTCCAATACCTTACCCGCTAGGCTACCACAGTCCCATATCCATCTCCGGATGGCTCCGGCATCAATCCTCGGAGAATATGGCGACATTTCCTCCCTGAATGAACCTGCATGGAGGAACCGGCCCATGGAGGTGATCTCAGTCCGACTCTGCCCTCCCTCAAACGTGACCTAATGTCTGCGCCGCAGAAAGACTGGTTTATCTGCTGTATGTATAATTGGGTCTCGCTGATATTCCCATCTATAGGAAGGCCCTCAGAGGAAGAAGAGAAAGTCGGAAGCAGGCCCGGCTACGGATCAGCAGTCGGATCTGTTGGCGCTGGGTACGGCGGCGGGCACCGTCCTCATCTACAGCACAGTCAAAGGAGATCTCCACTGCACGCTGGTAAGAAGCCACGCCCTCTCGCACCCCTATTGTAGTTTAGGCTGCGTCTGAGCTTCTCGATTTTCAGAATGTCACTGCCGGACAGACACTGCTCAGATTGGCCGGTCAGGGGATTATTCCTGGGCTTCCTGTGGCCTCGAATGGAAAAAGTAGGGGTAGAAAGTGCATCGGGTGTTAGGAGCATGTCGTGCTGCTTGCTGATGTAAAACTAATAACTGATCACGCTCGATCAGGACGGAGGGCATAGCGGAGGCGTGAACAGCATCCAGTGGCATCCAGAACAGTCTCTCCTGTACAGCGGCTCAGACGACACGCACATCGCCGAGTGGGACCTGCAGACGGGCAAGACGCGCTGGTGAGTGCCCCTTAATCCCCTAAGGTCCCTGCTGGTGGAAACTGTAAAAAGAAGCACCCCAAATAGCACCCTAAGTCAGATAGCACTGGGACTGAATGTTTTTAAGCCATGTCTTAAAAAAGGTGTGTACGTATGTCACAAGTCTATATGCGAAAGTTTGAGGACACCCAGTAGATCAAAAACATGGTATTAGCATTGATTTGTTCGTCTGTGGAGAATCCAGAAATTCTCTATCTTATGAACGTGTTACAAGTGAGTGTTGCCGAAATCAATCATCAGAAGGGGTGTCTGGAAACTTTTGCATATATAGCATAGGTGAGCAGTGTGTTTGTCTGGAGAGAGCGAAAGAAGCCAAGCGCCAGAGCGAGTTCGTACGGGTTTGTGTACGCAGTAGCCATTTTTCACTTTGAAGGCATTATTCCATAAATGACACGACCTTTAATACTTTATTATAAAATAAGCTTTCATGATTTTGCCAACTGTCGTTTAAAGCACGATTAAGGAAGGCTATGCTGTATGCAGTATATATAAAGCTTGAGGAGTTTATGAGAACACTACCCATCATAAATCGAGGAACGTCTGTACTTTGTGCCCGTACTGCCAGCGCCGATGCTAAGTGCCAGCGCCATTTCTTTCCTGACAGCAAATGGAAGGCGGACCGAGCCGCGGTCACGAGTCTGTGTGTGAGTCCGGACGGGAAGCTCCTGCTCTCTGCCGGAATGACCATCAAAATGTGGGACCTGGAGACCAAGGAGGTGATCAGGGTGAGTGCCACGCCTCAGATCTCAGTCCCGCGTCGCGCCGAAGTGCGGCCCGTGTGCTAACCTTATGTTCCCCCGGCGCTCTTGCAGAAGTTCACGGGCCACTCGACCACAGTAACGACCCTGTGCTTTGCCACGACTCGACCCCCGGACAGCAACGGGCTCTATTTCCTCTCCGGAGCGGCTCACGACCGGCTGCTCAGTGTGTGGTACGTCAGGGGAAAACGGCTCTGTACCGGATGGGGTCTGTAACGCTCTAAATACCAGTCAGCACGGAGGACTAATTGCTTTTTAACATCATTTTATGTATGTGTGTGTATATTTATGTTGTTTTTTCCTCAGTAAGTAAACATTTTCCAGCAAGACAAATGTACATTTAAGCTGTTTAATTGATATTATGGTTAAAAAAAGTGGCAAAATGAATGAAAAACTGCCCAACAAAAGCAAAAGTCTTCAGCATTCGGAGCAGAAGCTGTTCTGATTCCTACTTCCGTGCTCAGGCAGGTGCGCTCTGACCGCAAAGACAAGAACTCGGTGGTGTCCTTCACGCTGACGGACGCTCCACAGCACATCGACCTGCAGACGTCAGCCAACAAAGACGAGGTGAGCCGACGCCCCCCGGTGTTTGTGTTTGTACCGAGCCTCGTCCCCACTCTGAGTTGTAAGTGGTGCTGTGTGTGTGTTCCAGGCGGTGCGGCTGGCGGTGGTGTGTAAGGACGGACAGCTGCATCTCTTCGAGCACTTTCTCAACGGGTCAGTGTGGGAAACCGCGCCGGGTGGTTCCGCCGCCAGCGTTGGAGCTCGGTTCTAACGCAGCGCTCTCGTTTGTGCCCCAGGCCGTGTAAGAAGCCCCTGTCTCCGGCGTGTTCGGTCCAGGTGTCGAGCGTCGGCGCACGCGAGGGTGCCACCCCGGTGCCCGTCACCCTGCTGGCGGCGGCGCTGTGCTCAGACAGACGGAGCGTGATGCTGGCGTACGGGAATCACCTACAGCCGGTCATCGAGAAAACTGTAAGGTCTGGTCCTGCTGCGGCTCCGGGTTCGATTTGTGCTGGAAAGTTGATTGTGTGACTCTGTTTCCGTAGTCCATCAACACTTCAGAGAGGCACGTGTGTCTGGTCCGGGACCTGCACGCCACGCTCTCACTCACCGTCGAAGCTGCAGTTTCAAAGGTGAACATCTGCGGTTTTGTGTTTCACCTCAAAAAGAAGGAAAATTGTGCCTGATTTTTTTTTTTTAATCGATTGGCATTTATGAGCCAATAAAATCCACAGTATTACCCATTAAAAGTCGCATCCATGTCCAGGTAAAGACGCCTGTTGTAAATGAACAGAAGAGCAAAGTTTTGGTACCGGGACTCCCCGGACATCAGGCGCCCATCAAAGCTACCCCCAGCGAGGCAGAGAAGAGGAAAAAAGCACCGGGTCCGACAGAGGTACACGCTGTTTTTAGCAAAGCCAGCACTCTACACTCTTAGGATCTTAAACAGCTCGGTGTTTCTTTTCTGAGTGATTGAAACAGATGAATGGGGATTGGGTTACTACATTTTTATTTATTTATTTATTTATTTATTGCCATGATTCAACGTTCTTTACATTTGCAACATTTAGCAGAAACACTTTCTTAAATATCTGCTTTATTCTGTTTTACTTTTTATTTTCAACGTTTTATTCAATTATAGTTTTGTTTTGTATTTTATTATCCTCTGATTATAGTTTTAATTTAATATTTTAATCTCAATTTTTTTTGTTTGTTATTGTAGGGCTGCAGCTATCGATTATTTTAGTAATCGAGTAATCTAGCGATTATTTTTTCGATTAATCGATGAATCGAATAAGACATACTATTAGTAAATTAACATACCGCAATAAACAAACATTTTGAATTTAATTTGAATCATTTATTGCACATTTTAAATGCAGTCAACCACTTCAAGCCATTCTGCAATATTTACTGCTGTGTGCCTGTCTTCGAGGGGAAGAGTGGTTAAACTAAAGGAGTTCATTTCCCAGTTGTTCCCAATGCAGTGACAGGTCACTCCCATATATGCTTCAACAGCTACACTGGTCCAAAGGTCTGTAGTGAGTGCAACTGTCGCAGTTTCTTTAAGAGTCTCTGTTAGCTTTGCTTTAATGTCTGTGTACTTTTTCTTCATCATTTTTGTGAAGTATGTTTTTGAGGGAAGAGCATGGTGAGGGTTGAAGGTGGAAATCATCTGCTTAAAACCTGTGTCCTCAACCATGCAGATGGGACGCATGTCTCCAACAAACATCTTCAGGATAGAGTCTGTATATTCAGCTGCTTGCTCTGTAGAACATGATGGTCTCGTTTTGAAAAAACTCGTCATGGTCCGCTGGGATCTGCTAAAAAAAAAAAAAAAAAAAAAAAAAAGAGAAAGAGAAAAATGCAAAGAAATAAAAGATTAGCTTGGGGGTTTTGAGGCTGGCAGTTTAGATCTAGATCTGATTTAGTTCGAATGTAGTTCTGATTTAGTCCATGTTTAATCTGATATCTCTGATTTGTTTTTTATTAGTAATGTATTTTTCTACATTGTTTTCTTGTTAGTTTTCTGCTTTTTATTTCATACACTTAATATTCAGGGTAGTCAAATACATTCATAAATGGCCAGAAAAATAACCACCAGTCTTAACTGTTTAGATTAATATACCAGCACCTGGTTAGGAACTTAATGTAAGTATAAACATAGGTGCAAAATGCATGTGCACTGACAGTACAAGCTAGCATAAACACCACGTGACTGCAATATCAACACTGTTACAGTCGCTGCGCGTTATATCAGACAATTTAAAATGTATTGAGCCCCAAACATGACTTACCTGGTTTCCGCTGGATGTTTCTGGCACCGTCCGCGAAGGGTGTTTTTTTCTGTTCAAGTGTTGAATCATTGACGTTGTGCTGTTATGTACGCCAGTTCAATTTTGCAATAGACGCGCTGGACCACGTCTTTCCTCCCTAGCTTTAGCTTAAAGTGATCCCAGACTTTAGACTGTCTTTGCCTTTTTCTCCGCCCTCCGCCTCTTCATCTTGACTACTTGCTTCTGCCATGTTTAATCACCGCCAACCCTCCGCTCCGTCTCCTCCAGTGTGTTGTTTAGGTACAGGCGTGCAGCGGCAAAAATGTTCCGGGCCGAAATGCAGTTCCGCGCTGCGGGCAGGGCAGTTTTTTGTTAAACGAAGCCTCGAAGCAAAAAAATTTAATCGAAGCATTTTACTAATCGAATTACTCAAATTACTCGATGAATCGTTTCAGCCCTATGTTATTGTATTGTCATTTTTCCATTTTGTCATTGTTTTTATTGGACTTTAATGTTCTGTATTTTATTTTCTAGCTGAAATTCAGTTTCTCTGGGTTGACCATTTGTGTAATGAAATATTTATTTTATTCTTTAAATTGCTGACGGTCTCATTCCGATGTCTTTTTTTTTTAATCATTATTATAATCTGTTTTATTTTATAATAATGTTCTCTATTTTATTATAGTAGCTTTGTTTCATTTTAATGTTATGTTTATTTTCTTTTTTATTATATTGTAGTGTTGTTCCACTTTGTTTTATATTCTCTTTGTTTTGTTTTTTTTATTATACACTATTTTAGTACAGTCTATTTTATTATGTTTGATTTATGTTGGTTTTTTATTTTTTATTTTATTTTATTTTATTTTTTTGGGGGGTTTTTTTGGTATTTTTTTTGTATTATAATCTTCATAATGTACTTTTCTATGTTGTTTTGTATGTATTTTATATATTATATATATATATATATATATAATATATATATAAATTTAATTAGTCGTCCAGCCGAACAATCTCCAGACATTACAAAGAGCTTCTGTTGGAAGCATTAGTTAGTTTTTCTTTCCGACGAGCATGTTGTTGTTTTTAAACTCTACACGAGAGTCCAGGAGCTCTAGCCTCTCGACCTTCTGGTCAGCTGACACAGACGCCTCTTTTTTGGCAGATGTCGTAGAGGAGCGGCTGGAGCAGATCGAGCTGAGCGTATCGGGCGGTAAAGGGGGCGCTAAAGGGGCGTCGGCTTCTCTTCAGACGGACAGCTTCGCCGTGCTGCTGGTTCAGGGTCTCGAGAGCAAAGACCCGAAGATCCTCAACGTAAGTCGCTGCTCGTTATGTGATGCTGATAAGTAATGATGCGTGTCCCCATAAGGGGGCGTGGTACGAGTGTAAATTTAACCTTACCGAAAAATATATTCAGGATAACAAAATGACACCTTATTGGACAGAGTATCATTAAATGAAGTTCAATTTCTGTAAGCTGCATGTTAGTAACGCTAGGGGACGCTCTTGCTCCACTCTAGTTCTTTTGGGTATATCACTGACCTACAGAAAGCTTTAAACCAAGGCTTTTCTCCAGGCTTCAAACATGACTCATTCCTAGTAATGAGAAGATCCCTCTGGGTCCGTTTGTTTACCAATTAAACTACAACTAACCTAGTTTTCGTCTCGTAGCTCTGAATAATCATGAACAAACCAAGAGAAGATCCAGATTTAAGGATCAGTATGCATTATAGAGGTATTAAATAACACACACACCCTCTTCTAACGTTATCCTCTGTTCAATTCCCTCCTTAGAAAATCTTCCAAACGAAGAAGGAAGCCTTTATTAGGAACACAGTGGCACGGTTGCCACCTCCAGCAGTTTTACCCCTTTTGGAGGAGGTGAGTTTTGTCGTAGCCGCTTTTTGTGCTCGATTTTATTTTTTGCCATTTTTAACTTGTTCTTTGTCTTTTGCAGCTTACGAGGAGGCTGCAAGGACACCCATTTGCGTAAGTATTGTGCGATCGGAACTGCGGCTTTTTATTTAAGCCGTTGTGTAATTGGCTGGCTTGGTCCATAAACCTGATGAGTTGTATAGAATAGTTCTGATTGGTTGATAATGAGTATTGTAATATATAACCCAAACCCTTTCGATTTCTTACTAACGTTGTGTGTTTGTGCGCGTGCAGGGCGATACTTGCAGTGCAGTGGCTGAAGGCCGTGTTGACGCAGCACACCTCGTACTTGTCATCGGTAAGTGCGTGTTTGTGTATTTGGTGTACCGCTCGCCACCTCCCTTTTTCTTTAACCATGCCTTTTTGTATTTTCCCTCCTTCAGCTTCCAGACCTGGTGTCTCAGCTGGGGGCGCTGTACCACATGATCGAGAGCCGGGTGAAGCTGTACCAGCAGCTGACCAGACTCCACGGCAAGCTGTACCTGCTCATGACTCAGGTGAGCCTTCCACCCTTAGAACCAAGTCGAATCAAGACCATGGCTGGAAGTGTCCTAACTAAAGCTGTTCTGACACTTTTTTTGGACCACTAGGTGGCGACAAGTAGCAGCTCCGATAAAGTGGATGACCTAGACCACCAGGCCAAGCTCGTGTACGAGGAAGGTAAATCATAACGCCTTGTCCATTAGCCTTAGCTAATAAAAGCGCTTACTTTTGAACTGGTTTGGCTAATACCATTCTCTTTCTTGTAGAATCCTCGGATGAAGAAGGCGGCTCAGATGATGAAGGACGACCTGAGGAGGACTCTGATGTACGTATGATTCTCGCGCTCATAGCCCGGTGACACAGTATACCGATTTACTTAGCAGTACAACATTTATGGGGTTATTTTGAGGCGGAAAAATACCGAAATACTTGAGGGAAACGCACAGTATAAGAAGAAATGAAATGTTAACATGTTTACAAGTTACTTCAGTAGTAGTTACTCAGTTATAGGTGTATGATTAATTACTTATTTAATGTTACCCAACTTGAAATACTCCTTAAAATGAAGCGTCACTTTCCTCCATCAGCCCCGTGAGGGGGCGGGATCTAGTAGACAATGGCTTATGATTGGCTCGTTCATACCTAATTCTGCACAGCTGCACTGGAGTTAAATGATCTCCTGTACAAATAAAACCAAAGTCGAGCTTCATCCTGATAGGAAGTAAGTGGAAGGTGCAGGTAGAGGCAAAATGGCATCTCGAAACGCCATCTCAGAGGGATTTAAATACAGGTAGCCCCCGATTGGCAACAGATCCATTGAGTTGAATTTAACATAAATTTCTCACAAAAATATTCCAGTTTTCCGTAGTATTTTATATAAAAGTTCTATGTGAGTGTAAGCTGATTAAAATGTGTCCTGAGACAGAGCTGGGAAGAGGAGGAGGACAAGGACGAAGAAATGGACGTGGCTGAGGACCGAGAAAACCACGAAGAAGAGGAGGACGACGATGAAACGAAAGACAAGTCCAAAGAGAACGGCGATTCGGATTTGGACCCTGAAAATGAGAGTGAGGAGGAGTAAGAAGAAGAACTGGGAAGATTTATATCCGTGTTTTGTTTTATTTTTCCTGTTTTCATTTTATTGTAAAAGAAAAAAGAAAAAAAAAAAGTGTCCCGAAATGGCTGTTTTATAGAATTGTCCCGGACTGAGCGCGGCCACCAGGGGGCTCGCGACCGAACGACCTTTAACTCCGGACTGCCTTGCTCCTCGGTGCTGTGGTACGGCTTTACCACACCTTTAGGATTGTTGGTCCAGACTTGGGTTGTGTGTTGTATCCGAACACAGTCTGTTCAAATACAGGACGTTTTCTGAAAACAGGAACTTTGTTTCCTTTAGCACAAAAGTTTGCGTGCATGATTTTATGCTAAATCCAGTGTGAGAGGTCGAACAGGAAGGGGCAGAGGGACTGATGTGCTCAGTCAGGAGTCTCCTATGTGGTTTATCCAAGTGAAGATGGTAGTCATTTATAGGCTTAACCCGAAGTCAGAATTATCGCAAATTTTAAATCTGAGGTATTTAATCAGTACAGCTTAAGTTCGTGGGATGTCAAAGGCAACCGGGACATTAAAAGCAGCTTATCGCCAACTTATGTTCAGTTTGAATTAGACCTTCCATGATGAGTCATAGTTAAACTGTCATGGTACCCTTATCACATGGTAACATGTCGTACCTCATATCACGCCGTATTTTGCGTAAAAATAAGGCAAATTCGATCCATTAGCTATTAAGGATTGCTACAGTGTCAGCCTGTTCTTGTATTACACAGCAACACAACACTGGTAGCTACTTTCACTAATTTCGCTCTAAGCGGCAGCAAGGCACTTGGGTTCGAGCCCCAGTGGTGCCTTCAGGCCAGGTCGGGTGTCACTCGGACACAATTGGCATGGACTGGACCTGTGTAGGGAACACTTTTGCCTGCCCTCCCGGGGCATATCCTGGGATTTACAGGACAAAAGGGTTCCCTGCCAGGGACACCAGGCTACAATATCCGACCTTCGCTTTGCCCAGGGTTCCCAAGACGAGGTCTCGTACCCTTTCCTGTAACTAGGTCCTCGGGAATCGTTTCCAGCAGCTTGTTCTTGCTTCGCAGTTAACTTGGGCTCTCATGGGAGCGTCCGTTCCCAATGTTAAACTGAAGTCGTTCCGGAACGGATTCACTCTTAATCTGTTCGCATTAGTGGTCATGGAGGCTCGGAGGTAAGAGCCGTCTGCTGGACGCTTCAGCATCACAGTACCCGGGTTCCAACCCCTGCTCGGCTTGCAGCGAAGGTGGGGTGGTGCAGTTACAGGGTCCGGTGCTGACCTGGTGCCCTGTCACAGCACCTCCTTCGACCTTGCGGGTTAAAACCAGGAACCTCAGCCGCCCACCAAAGCAAAGAACTCGGGTTCCAGTCCTAGCGTCTTCCGACTGAGAGTGGATGCCTGAATCTAAAAACTACCATCTGTAGATTGTCCTGCTTTGTTCAGCTGTTTTTAAAGTAAAAAAGCAATCGACTGCTTTTATCCCCTTCACCCCCTCTTGACCTACTCCCTATCCTCCCCGACCCCCCCTTGCACATTATCCCCTCCCACTCCCCGACCCCCCCTCACTTCTCTACTTTTCCTACTCCCCCCGACTTCCATACGCCCCACTTCTCCTTAGACCCCCCTCCATAACGTCCCCTAACCTCCTCCCTCGCCCCCTGATATCTTCCGTCTCTCTACTTTTATTTTCTGCTCCACTCCCATCCTCCCCCCCCCATCTCCCCTCGCCCCTCCTCCCCCATCCAAAACTCGTCAACCACTACGCTACTTCCCTCCTAATTCTATCCCACCCCATTCCTCCTTCAACCCCCTTCCCCTCGTCCCCGCCCCCACCCCTTTCCCCTCCCCCTCTCCCCCTCCCCTCCCCCCTACCCCCACCCCCAACTCTACCATCTTCCTACCCCCCTCTCGATGTCCTTTCCTCTCCATCCCCTCCTCTCTCTTCTGTCCCCTTCCCCCCCCTACACCATAAACCTCCTACCTCCCTTCTACCCCCAGTAAAAAGCATCCCCCCCCCCCCCCCGCCTGCTTTTATTTCCGTTATCGGTTAATTTAATGATATGCTTGTAAGCGTCTGGTCTGTGTCCATGTAGTTGTCTCTTGGCTACATGTACATGAAGAAGCCTTGAAGTTAAAATTACTCAATTTCTGACATGATACTGATCAAAGTAAAGTATGAGACTAAATACGCAAGCTTTATCTGATAATAGAGTATAAGAAAAGAATATTGCTGCTTTATCCAAACTTTACCCTAACTGGGACTTTGGGACTTATATTTCCCAAAAGAGATTTTGCTATCAGTACAAAGCCCTTGTATGCAGGGAGGAACGGAACAAAATTCACTTTTTTTGATACCCAAGTTATCGGCCCACCCCCCACTTGTATTCCACTGCATAGTAACCAACCCACCACGGGTGGCTACTCTCACTAATTATAAGCAGCCATCAAGGTTCTTTGGTGGTGCCAAGGTCTGAGACCAGGGTTCGAGCCCCGGTGGTGCCCTTCGGACCAGGTCGGGTGGTCGCTCGGGCACAGTTGGGCAACATGGGGTGTGGACAGCTGGCTCTTACCTCTAGTCTGCATCGCTGACATTTATCCGAAGTGACCCTGTTATCAGAAGCTGGGATTTGACCAACAACCTTCTGGTCAGTAGTCCAGTACCTTAACCACTGCACCGCACATCACTTGCCCTTTTGGATAGCGCTGAACGTTCGGCGCGTCCCTCCTGCTTTCTCTGCTTCGTTTTCTTTTCCCCTCAATCAAAGCGCTCCAGGATTGAATTCGTCTGTCATGTAATTTTAAAATGTTCATATACCAGCCAACAAACGTCAGAAACTGAACGGATACTGTGACCTCCGAGTGCCAAGCAACTTGCCTATGGCGTTTAAGCTCGACTTCAGTCTCCAGTCTTCTAAACCACTTAATGGTGTTTATATTCCGTCACCTGCTGTGTCGGTCACGTGACGACGGTTCGAGTAGAGGACAATGTGAATGTTGCTCGATTAGGTGAATATATAATGAAGTCTCAGGCTGTTGACCCTCGGCAAGAGGCTGCTCCGAAACAACTTGGCAACCCTAGCCTTTTTCATGCAAGCGGTATATATCGACGACTGTTGTACAGTTTAAATGAAATAAATTCCTTTTTGTTCTCAGAGCTTGTGTAAAGTGCTTTTATTTCACCGCTCTTACAATGAATACGACTTTAGTACGACACATTTTCAAGCAAAGCGTTTTCGGGACGGTTGACTCACTCGAGTATAGGTTTGTTTTCCCTTCTGTGTTTGTGTATCCTCCATTGGAGTTGCAGTTCTTATAGGAAGCTGATTTCATGTCAACACATTTAATCTTTATCTGTAAAGAACTCTTATTCCACAGATTTACTGAAGTCTGAGAAAGCAGTCATGTTCCCGATTTACTGATTAACAGCTGCTTAGAGGGCGACCAGCCACATAAAAAGCACTGACCTTTAAATATCGAGATGTTTTCGTCCGTGCAGAATTGCGTTAAAAACCGTTTGTCCAGTGAGCGTTAATCTTTCCTATGCTGTTAGTGATTCTGCAATAGGCACCCAGAGACAGGCGGGCTTTAGTGAGAGTCTATTAGAGATTTTGAATGCAGATTGCACCGTTCCTTAGGAGTTTGTTTAGCTAAAATATTGCCACCAAGATAAAAGAACGATATAGGTACTTGGTAAATATTTCATTACTATGTTTTAATGGATGCCGATAGACAGATCATTCCTTGGTGCTTTAACAGCGATCGTTGCCGGAATGGAAGCCGGATTTCTCCAGCGACCCCGACCAGGAAAAAGAGGTTAATTATGCAAGTATTGAAGAAAGTGCAGTATCGTTTTTCTGCACTAGATGGCAGCAGCACGCCACTGGGGTGTGACGCAGAACCTGTAGCATTCAATGGTTCTTTCGTGTGTTTTTTGCAGTTTATAATGATTTTTATTGCCTGTCCGTATACATTTCCTCATTCTGTCCAAGGACTTTGAATGCAGTATTATTGTAGACATTGCAGGAGGTGAATGAATGCATGTTTCTGTAATATATAAATATTGTAAAGTCTGTTTTATATGTAGTAATGAGTAAAAGTTTGGGATACAAAAGGTATCATAGGGTCATTAGGATCATTGGGTCGATCCTGATGATTTCTGTCTCTACAACAACACATCGTGACCTTGTTGGCTTTAAGTAAAAGAGGAAACTGAGTAAAATGCTGTTTTGACATGTCCTGTTTACTAAATCTCTGTTGGGAAATAAAAACAGTCATTATAAAGAAAAACAAAACCTGCAATAAGAAATATTTTAAATGACTCTCAGTATAACTTCAAGATGATAAAATAATACTGTAATAATAAAAAATGCTGCTACAATTCATATGGCTGTGTGTTTATTAACTTATTGTTTAACTTTTGTAAATTATATATAAATACATTTTTATTTTATTTATCGTAATGTCCTTTACCTTCAGTTTACTATGGATGTATTGCCACATTGGAGTTTAAATTTGATTTCTGCACACATTTTATTTATTCCTCTTTGCTTTGCTTTGTCGTTGCAAATTTTTAAGCTGTTGATGTTCCATAATTGCCTTATTCCAATCAAACTTTGACACCCTTGGATGTCCATAATTGAATTGTTAGGTATTCTTTTAATTCACACACACTGAGTCCATCCGAAGTTATTTTCCTTTTTTTAATTCACACCAAAATGCACTGACAATAGATGAATTCTTTTGTTATTGTTTTTTAGGCTGTATTTTTGATTCACGTTGTGTTTCATCATTGCCTTATGTATTTTATATTAAATTTTACTTTTATTTAATTACATTTACATTTACAGCATTTAGCAGACGCCCTTATCCAGAGCGACTTACAATTAGTACAGTCTTATAACCCAAGGACCCAACAGTGGCAGCTTGGCAGAGGTGGGATTTGAACCCTGGATCTTCCGTAGTCCAATACCTTACCCGCTAGGCTACCACATTCCTATATAATTATCCCCATCACACTGTTTCTCCCCCAATAATTTACTTAGTCATTGCCATGTTATATGTATGATTTTCACGGTCATATCATTGCTTTTAAAACATACTGTTTTAATGGTTGTCCACAGTTTATTGACTGTGAAGCATTTTGCTAAACTTAATGCAAGAATCAAGAGTTTTATTTGGCGCGTGTGCCTTTGGTGCCGGTACAGTGAAACGTAAAGACTACAAGACTCCGAAGACTACAAGAGGTAGAATAAATATAGTACGAAATATATGTGTAAGTCATAGAAACAGTTCAATAATCGCCTGTATGCGCTTGTGTCACACTTGTATGCCCATAATAGCCTCATGTGTGATTTTGACCCAATTCACCTTCCATATTTGCCTTTTTACGTATTTGTGGCTGGTTTTGTATGCGGATTTTTAGCGTTTAATACTTGAACATCCTTTATAAAACCTCCTGCCTAACGTGTTTTATGTCTGGTTTGAATGTTTTGTTATATAAAAATCATAGTAACGTGTTAAAGCGCATTACCGGTTTGGTTGCTAGGTGGCGCGCCAACTTGAACCCGGACGCTTCAGAAAACTGATCTGAGATCTGCCATAAAGCTTCAACAGCCACCATTCGCGCTCGGTCTCTCAGAGTTTGTGGTAGTTTCTGACTGAACCGGTCGCCGCCGTTGAGCTCAGAGAAAGTGTTTATGCTTGGCTTTTGTGAGTATTTCTTATTATTTTATCTTGTTGAAAGGTGTATGACCGTATTTTGTACGTGAAGGAACACGTTTTGACTTGGAACGTGGGTTCAAGTTTCCTAGTCTGTCTATAGTCAACTACGGTTTTCACCCGTGTGTATTCGCGCTGTATCTATTTTTATTATTTAATTAGTTTTCTCTTTTAAATGTGTGTTAATAGTTTGTATATGTGAACATTTTTATTTATTTGTGTTTAAAATAATTTACGTTAAGCGTGTAAATGCCTGCAAATGTCTTCATGTCAATCACAATCACTTATACGATATTAGTTAGGTTATACAAAAAGTTACTAACACACCCTGTTTTTGTTCATTTTCTGACTAAAATGTTATGTAAATTATATATTTATGCCTTTGTAATGCATACATGTATTAAGATCATCTTAAGGAATTTGTAGAATGCATCTTTCCATGATGTACTGTAGTTTTTTTGTGCGTGTTGTGTATTGTAAGGTTTTTGAGTTGACTGGCTAATATATTACTGATTCATTTAGAAAATCAACACCACACAATTGTGCATAAGACCGTTGTGTATCCTCGCTGCAATATATCATCCATATCATCCAGCACTATGACAGCCACTCCTACACAACTTGGTCACGTTTAGTTGGACAGCCGACGTTTGCACGTAACAAGACACGAGTCAAATCCAATTCAGAACCTTTAAAGGTGTCTCATCAGGGCTTCATTTGTTGTTTTTTTTAATCATTTGACTGTGAGATCTGTCACGATTTGCGCTACAGTACGACACCCCGCCTAGAGCTATGCCAAGTTGGGAATTGAACTATTAAGATGGTTTCAGGCGTGTGAGGCGTGTTCCTTTTTTCGTAGGTTTGTTCGTACAGGAGAGAAACAGGTTTGGGAGACATTGCTCATGACTCTTTCACCCACTCTGCACCTGGCAACACCCTACCTTTTATTTGCATGCCTCGAGTTGCCTTGCGTGGTAGATGTGACGTTGGTGAGGGCGATCTGGCCAGAAATATCGTGTCACGTTTTTTAGGCTGGGTCACGATTGACGACATCCATGTAGGTTTTTCAGTATTAACTTCCCAACTCGCCGCCGCTACTCATTTCTCTAATAGTAAAAATATAGCAGAGTAACCTAAACATTGTTGCAGACCGAGTGCACCCCATCATAGTACAGGTATTCCCCAATGGCAGCAGCTTAATGCACTCTGCCACAGTGCAAAGACTTCAAGGTGCTGCCCTGGTCTTAAATTCCCTATCCTCAATCCTGTCCTGCTGGACAAACCAGTCCACAGAGGCCCCACCTTGCGACTGAGACCTTTTAAAGGATCTGCTGCTAAAGTCTTGGTGCCAGATACCACAGGACACCTTGACAGGCCATGTGGAGGCCGTGCCTCAACGGGTAAGCGCCTCGGTGGCACATGGGGTCTTGTCTGGGCTTGGAAAGAAGTGACGAGCCCCCAGAGTCGAGTATGTCTCCTAGGACCATTGGCAGGCCCAAACTCATCTTTCCGAAAGCGAGTCCGTTAGATTTTAATAGCATGCTGTAGGAAAAGCCTGTAATTGGCATACTTTCAAATAGGCTTGCTGGCTCCCTGAGGCAAGGGTGTAGAAATAACTGAATTCATTTCATTCAGTAGCTCCCTCCTCTGACTTGGTGCCCTTTCTTGTTTCCTAGGTATGTACTGTGCGTCCTTGGGTTTCCTTGACGTCCAAAAGCAAGACATCTTTCCTCGCTCCTAGGATCTCCTAGGATCCCCCCCAGCCACCATGAATTGGTTGTTCCTCCAGGGCCTCATTAGCGGGGTCAACAAGTATTCGACGGCTTTCGGGCGCATCTGGCTGTCGGTGGTCTTCCTGTTCCGCGTTATGGTGTTCGTGGTGGCCGCCGAGAAGGTGTGGGGCGACGAGCAGAAGGACTTTGCGTGCAACACGGCTCAGCCCGGTTGCCACAACGTGTGCTACGACTTCTTCTTCCCCATCTCGCACGTGCGCCTGTGGGCGCTGCAGCTCATCTTCGTGACGTGCCCGTCGCTGCTGGTGGTGCTGCACGTGGCCTACCGCGAGGAGCGCGAGCGCAAGCACCGCGCCAAGTACGGCGACGCCAGCAAGCGGCTGTACCTGAACACGGGCAAGAAGCGCGGCGGCCTCTGGTGGACCTACGTGCTGTCGCTGGTCTTCAAGATGCTGGTGGACGGCGTCTTCGTCTTCCTGCTGTACTACCTGTACGAAGGCTACGACTTCCCGACGCTCGTCAAGTGCTCGGAGGTGCCGTGTCCCAACGTGGTGGACTGCTTCATATCGAGGCCCACCGAGAAGAGGATCTTCACGCTCTTCATGGTGATCACCAGCGTGGTGTGCATCACACTGTCGTTCTTTGAGATCATCTACCTGACGAGCAAGCGGTGCTACGAGTGCATCCAGAAGCTCAAGGGGTCCAGGCAGATGGCGCACGCCACCTCCATTGCCAGCGTCAAGAACACCAACGCGCTTCTGGACTCCAACAAAGTGCCCACGTACACCGTGTCCGTTGCGTGACGGACAGCGACGGTACACATCAAGGATCGGGGATGTAGTGCAGTCTCAAAGAACTCGCAGAACTTTCGGTGTTCAGAGACGCTTCGGGTTATGTTTTCTTCAGGATCCCAACGAACTGCTATCATGCCCAGTCTGTACTGCATGGTGAAAGGATCAGTGTGACAATTGGTGAGCAGTTTTGGGAACTCCAGAACGAGTCCAATGAGGAGAGCGTTGCTGGAACTGGAAGATATGGAAGAATTCAAGAGGAACTCCATGGGCGACGGGCCAAAGACGTTGATCCCATGAGATCCACATCGCAAAAGAACTTTGGTACTTCCATATCAGACTTTAGAGAGTTCATAAATAATCTTCCTTATTCTTTCCTTGTTCCTTATTGTGCCGACCCTTATGGCAAATGAGTGACGGCCCACTTGTGGGCCATGCTTGCCTTTGTCATTCTGCTTCGATTGAACCTGCACCGGCCACTTTTGGCCCAAAATGCGAATCTGATATTAGTTGTAGTAGATTTATAATCTGGTGGACCTTTTGTCATGGCTGAGCCAATGATATTTGGCCCAGCACTGTGCTGTTTGGTAAATAGCTATTAGGGGGGACGAACACAGGTACTCCCTGGTTTATGATGGCGATACGTTCCGACAAATCCATTTCTGAATTTTGGAGACTTTTAAAACATGACGGCTTTTCCCTCACTACGTTTCCCAGCGTGCATCACTTTCTACGACACGCCGAAGAGTATCGTAGTGCGATAGGGGTGGGTATCGGAAAGGACTTTACACGTCACGAAGCGATTATATCGCGACAGGTTGCGATATTCCACGTAGTTCACTGGAAATATAAAGACGTGTCGCCTTTACGTGACGTCACATTAATTCCGAGGACGAACAGAGTCAAAGCACTGCACTGCGCCATCTACAGGAGCGGAGATTGTAGTTCACACCCCATTTAAAATTGAGCTGAAAATCCATCCAGCAAATAATTCAGCATAGCCCTAGTTGAAAAAACTTACATTAAACTACAGTTGGGCAAAATCAATTTACTATTTAATACCCCTACGTCACGCACTGCCGACTTCCTCATCCGAGCGCGGGGGAGTACTGTGTATCGCTGGCCTGGGAAAATTCGAAGGTCATAATTCAGAAGATGGTTCCTGCTGAAGGCGTATTCATGTTTATTATCCGATTCCCATCGTGAGTCGGGCCGTCATAAATAAGGGAGTTACCTGTACCAGATACTCGCAGATCGTAGGCATAAGCTAGCTAATAACAGTGGCGCCACCATTTCCGTCCATTAGATCCTTAGGTACAAGATCAATCATTTCCTATGACCAGTAAAGTAAATACGCCGAACTTCTCCAGGTTCCATCATAATGAGAAACATCAGCTTGTGAATGCCACAAATCAGGTATTCAGCAGATCTTTGTAAACAATGAACACTACCCCCATTTAAAACAGAGACAGATGCAGCCCCGATATGAAACCTTCCTTAGAAGCCTAAAACAAGTCCCGTCAACCTGTATTATTTTTTTAATGACCCTCTTTGGCTTGAACCACCACAGTCAAGAAAGGTAAGGCCTCTGGTAGAAACCTGTTATTCTCGAGCTGGGAACGACGCCAGTGACATTCCTTGTCTTGTTTACCATTGTTATTATCATTGTAATTATTATTATAATTATTATTAGTTGCTCTAGAGTTTGGTTATGACACTCTTCTAAGTGCTAACATCTCAGTATGTTCAGGTAGTAAGGAAACAATGAGCTTGGTGGCTCAGGGGCGATTTGCCTGCCCACTACTGCCATGTAGGTTTGGGGGATCATCTGCCAGTGCTAGAACTGCCACATTTAGCCACATGTTCTCCAAGGGTAGCAGCCAGATCCCCTACAACCGGTCAAAGCGAAAAAAGAAAGAAAGTCGGAGCTACTGGGTATCCGAAGTGATCCGTGCAGCCGTGCCAAATGCAGTTTAGTTGAGAAATTGCCACTTGACCCACATTACTGCCATCTTTCCGAAAGCAATCGTGGTCAGGAGGTTAAAAGTATCTCCTTGCAACACAGCTGTGACTGAAAGATTTAGGGAGAGAAAAAACAGCTTTGTGAATGCAATCCAGATCTGTAAAGTCATTCAGTGGTTCTCACTCGAGTCCAGCAACATTTGAGTTTTGTACATTTGAGTAGTATACTGGAATCAGCCTTGATTCGGGCAGTTAAGAGTTCATAACCAAGTTGTTAAACAGTCTTTGGTAAAAGGGCCTCTGACAATGGGTCGAGTGGAAAGGTGTCAACTTTTGCACATGCCATTTTTAATCCTATTTAGATCTGTTTTATTTCCATTAAATATTAAAATAAATAAACCAATAAAACGTTGGGTGGGTGGCGCGGTGGTTAGCGTTGTCGCCCCACAGCTCTGGAGATTCAGGTTTGAGTTCCTGCCATTGTCTGTGTGCGAGTATTGTAACATTCCAAAGAATTGGGGCGTCACTCAGACCGAACGGGGTGTGCCTGAAGGATGGGGGGGCAGGTCGGGGGATGGACTGGCCTTCCTTCCATGAGTCTCCAGAGAGGTTCTCCAGAGAGGGTCCTGCACCCCGGGTAAAACTGGGGTTAAAATGTGAGGAAAGACAAACCCTGCAGAGCTTCTATGCTTTGAATGCCTGCATTGGTAGGACTTGGCAGTTACGGTGCTGGACTGTAGACCAGAAGGTCCAAGGTTCAAATTCCGTCTCTGCCAAGGACCTTAACCCATCCAACAGATGCTTGGATTGGAAGTCGACTCTAATAAGGCCGTCTCTGCACAAGGGGACAAACTGGGGTCGAGCAAAACGATGTAAGAGGTGGTGTTTTGCGAAAGTTTGGCCACCTTCCAGATTGTTCTCCTGAGAAACATTTCAGAAACGGGTCTCACTCTGGGTCCACAGATGCTGCCATAACTCGTTTGGAATCAACTCAACGCGTCATGTTTTCCGTACGACCAAATGCTCGTTTTTTTTGTTGTTGTTGTTGCATTTTGCGTACAGAACTACGATGAAATGTGTGACATAACTGCAGTGTCAAAGCTCCGAGCTCAAACATTTGGACTTTATATAGATGGTGTGTGCAAACTGGAATAATCGTAACCATATGCAAACTGCAGCGGAAGAGCGAAACCCTCATATTATGCAGTGACTCACTGGTCCCGTCTCGTGTGGGTTTCTCTTGTGGATCAAACCAGAACCCTTGGGCAGACAATAACAAAGTCGTTCACTGCGTTTGGCTTGTGTAACGGTTACACAGTGTAGGAGAGGACTCACAGAGTGGAAACTCAGCACGGTTTGTTAGTCATTTCTCTGCATGGTACTGTTTACAGCTGTAGAACGTTTACTGTTGCGTATCGTTGACATTTTATATACTTTTTTTTACAAATTTATGTAAATGGTCATTCCTGTGTTGTGCTGCGAGTACTCAGGGAATTCTACAAATGTTAATGAAAGACTGGATTTTTTCTCTCTCTCTGCGTGTTTGCCTAAACGGGCAAAACCCGACAAACAAACCCCCAGATGTTGCTCACTGAGGAGTGTCTTTGCCTCATTTTTTTTTCGTAATGGTGCATCTTTTGAATGTAAACCATCTGCGATGGGCCTTTCCTGTTTGTCTTCCCAGCATTCCTGTTTGCTTGCCGTGTGTTGTCCTGAACTTTTTTACACTGCCATTAAAGCCAGTTTTGTACTTTCTTAACGACCGTGTGTTTTTACTGCTCTGTTCAGTGTCATTAAAGGAAGGGTTTGGTAAAGTAAAACCTACCGCATTTTCCACTCACGCCAAAAGTACCCGGCCAAAACGAGTTTAGCGATGCAGGCTATTGTAACTGCATTAAGTCCCACCCATAGCGGTTTCTACAGCCACTGGATATGGTCACTCCTAAATTTTGTTACATGCATACAAAGCTTATGTACACAACTGAAGTGGCTGCCAATAACATTTGAGATGTGTATGAGCACCCAGCAAGGCCCAATCTTAAGGAGCATCGAGACTGTGGAACCTCTGCAGGGGCAGTAACGCATCCGGGAATGGTATGCATCCCAACCTGAAATTTCAAACTTGTCAGCCTCATATGGCAGATAGAGAGATCCGAGAACCTTAAGGTGTTGGTATCCTGCCAGGAACAGTTTCTGTGTGGTTCCTTCTTGAAAGCAGCTTCATAAACAACAGGCCTCATCTGGTAGGACAAGACCCATGCTGGTTCCCAAAGCGGAGTCACTCCGGTTCGTATCCCACCTCTACCGAGGTGAGGTTTATTAGATACAGAGTTGGTACTGCTATGAAGTCCAGGCTGTGTCTCACCAAAACCCTAAGTCCAGCTCTGGAGACACTGGCATCGTCCGTTGGAAGTCCATTGCAAGGATGTATTCCAGCTCCTTGTGGAGGGTCTGCCCCGGTTTATCCATCCAGATTGACCAGCCTAGGTCAACAGCCCTAGTGGAAGCCCTCTTTGTGAGATGCCCAAACCACCTCCATTCCGAAGATGGAAGCTCATTTCTGCAGCGTGTAACTGCAGCCTTATTCCAGATCAGGGCGATCATGGAAAAATATCAGGCCATAAACCCAGAGTCAGACTTTAGTAGACCTCAGTGAAGTGGTCAGACTAAGAAACCAAACGTTTGTTAAGCCATTCCTTCATCTTCCAGGGTCACAATCCGTCTGCACAAAGTGGTAGATGTGCACACACCCATTCATACTGGGACGCTTTAGAGATTCCAGCTGACCACATGCCTGTCTTTTGAAATGTTAAGGTAAGTGGAGTAATCAGAGGAAACAGGCTGGGCCGAGAATCTATCCCTGGTCTTCAGTGAGGTGAAGCGACAGTGCTGCACACAAGTATTTATTGTAATTGTAAAGGTTTACTGATTCTGTGAATAATAAAAGCAGATGGTGTCTAAAGTGCAAAACTGTACAGTATAAAAATAAAATGTAATAACACCCAACACGTATGGAAAAAAAAAATCTTTGGAACAGCCTAGTTTCTCTCTACAAATGTGATTGTACAGGCAAAGTTCAGACACTCCTGTTGAAGTTCCTTCTTTTATTGATTTTGACACCTTTGCAGGGAGACACCGTGCATATGACGGGTTTCTAAACTATTATCAGTTTCGAGACAGAAAACAGAACTTGATCTTACTGTTGTGTGTTGTAAAAATATGTCTTATGTAGAGCAGAGGCTAGGTTCGCTCCATTTAGTAGATCAACAAATAATTTGACCACGGGTGTCAAAACCTTTGCCCAAGTTTTGTCCCTGCTTTGCCTAGCCTAGCCAATCCTTGAAGGGCACAGGATGCAGGCATAAATGTTCCCTGGACACGATGCCAGTCCACCGCAGAGCCGGCATGGGTTGGTGTTGCCATGCCTGGGGATGACCGCCTGTCCAGCCTCCCCTTCCTCAGATTTCCTGGATGAAACATCCGATCTTGGCCGAAAGACCCTGTTAAGACTTAAAACATAGTCAGTGCAGTGGTGGGCTAGCATCGTATTCGGCCTTACAGAGATACGTTAAGCAGGAAATTACACAAATGACCAAGATCTAGCTAAGAAACACAGATATATTATGATTATATATCTTTTCTTACCATATACAAAATTTTTTAAAAGTAGCCTTAAACCACTGGCTTCCCCGGCTCTTTATCTGCCGCATGAATACTCTGCCTCCCAACGCTGAGTCTCTCTGGTTCATATCCCACCTCTGGCGAGGTGATGTCTGTCGAGTTGGCACTGCTATCAAGTCCAGATTATGTCCCACCAAAACTCTAAGTCCAGCTCTGGGGTCACTGGCACCATCCACTGGAAGTCCCTTGAAAGGACATCGTCCAGCTCCTCGTGGGGGATCCCCAGATGGTCCTGGATATGCCCCATCCAGATTGACCTGGCTAGGTGAATAGTTCAAGTGGAACTTGACCATAAGGCATCTTTGTGAGATGCCCAAACCACCTCCATTGGCATCTCATTCCAAAGAAGCAGTGATTCTACTCTGAGGCTCCCCCAGAAACCCTGCGTAGACCCTTTGCTGCTGGTTAGGCCCCGAAACCCTTCCAAACCTGAAGAGGATTAAGCAGGTACGGAAAGTGTGAGTGTGGTTATATTTAATCTACAGTGGAGCAAAAAAGTATTTAGTTAGCCACTGATTGTGCAAGTTCTCCTACTTAGAAAGATGAGAGAGGTCTGTCATTTTTTCATCATAGGTACACTTCAACTATGAGAGACAAAATGAGAAAAAAAAATCCAGGAAATCACATTGTACAGTACGGTTTTTTTAAAGAATTTAATTGTAAATCATGGGTGGAAAATAAGTATTTGGGTCACCCACAAACAAGCAAGATTTCTGGCTCTCACAGACCTGTAACTTCTTCTTTAAGAAGCTCTTCTGTCGTTACCTGTATTAATGGCCCTGTTTGACCTCGTTATCTGTATAAAAAGACACCTGTCCAGAGCCTCAAACAGTCATACTCCAACCTCAACCATGGCCAAGACCAAAGAGCTGTCGAAGGACACCAGGAGGAACATTGTAGACCTGCAGCAGGCTGGGAAGAGTGAATCTACAATAGGCAACAAGGTTGGTGTGAATAAATCAACTGTGGGAGCAATTGTAAGACATACAAGACCATTGGGGATCTCCCTCGATCTGGGGCTCCACGCAAGATCTCATCTCGTGGGGTCAAAATGATCATGAGAACAGTGAGCAAAAAATCCCAGAACTACACGGAGGGACCTGATGAATGACCTGCAAAGAGCTAGGACCAAAGTAACAAAGGCTACATCAGTAACACACTACGCCGACAGGGACTCTGCAGTTGGCCAGGCGTGTCCCCCCTGCTTAAGCTAGTACATGTCCAGGCCCATCTGAAGTTTGCCAGGAGAGCAGATGGATGATCCAGAAGAGGATTGGGGGAGAGAATATCATGTTGTCAGATGAAACCCAAAATAGAACTTTTTGGTAAAAAACTCAACTGGAGGAAGAAGAATGCTGAGTTGCATTCCCAGGAACACACCATACCTACTGTGAAAGCATGGGGGTGGAAACATCATGCTTTGGGGCTGTTTTTCTGCAGAGGGGACAGACGACTGATCTGTGTTAAGGGAAGAATGAACGGGGCCATGTATCATGAGATTTAAGCCAAAAACCTCCTTCCATCAGTGAGAGCATTGAAGATGGAACGTGGCTGGGTCTTCCAGCATGACAATGATCCCAAACGCAACTGCTCGGCAATGAAGGGAGTGGCTCCGTAAAAAAAAGCATTTCAAGTCCCTGCAGTGGCCTAGAGCCAGTCTCCAGACATCAACCCCCATAGGAAATTTTGTGGAGGGAGTTGAAAGTCTGTGTTGCCCCAAAACATCACTGCTCTAGAGGAGATCTGCATGGAGGAATGGGCCAAAAATACCAGCTACAGTTGTGTGCCAACCTGGTGAAGACTTACAGGAAACGTTTTGACCTATGTCATTGCCAACAAAGGTTATGTTACAAAGGATTGAGTTGAACCAAATTTATTGACCAAATACTTATTTTCAACCAAAATTTACCAATTAAACCAATTAAATTCTTTAAAAATCTTACAACATGATTTCTTGGATTTTTTTTCTCATTTTGTCTCTCATAGTTGAAGTGTACCTATGATGAAAATTACAGACCTCTCTCATCTTTCTAAGTAGGAGAACTTGCACAATCAGTGGCTGACTAAATACTTTTTTGCCCCTCTGTAGCTAACGTTCTGTTCAAAGTCACAAGACATCACAGTTAATCATAATATGGTGTTTCACCCCAGTGGACAATAATCTTACCCAATTGTTAGTGTAGCATGGTATAAGCAAATTCATAAATATTTGGACGTAGCTTTGGCTGACCTAACGTTCCACGTTTTGTTTGATATATTAGTGTAGTTCCGTACTGACTACGTTTAAGATAAGCCCATAAACACGTAAGCATTAATGCTTTGTCATTGTGACTTAAGTTTTACTGCCTATCGAATGGAGGAAAAGCTTCCGAAGAGGTGAAACCAGTTGCTCAGGAAGGAAGGACTGTTCATCTCAGAGAAAAAATGTGACTTGTCATATGCCATCACACATTTTCTTAAGAATTTACTGACGGTGGAACACTGGTTACGATGAATTGCTTGGATCATTGCAGCTATGGGCTATTCAGTGACGACACACCTCGAAACACAGCGTCATGATTACAAATCAGAACAGCGTCATTGCGTGTTCCGAAGAGTTCTAACAATTCTGGTTGCTAGTACGGAAACGAGTAGTGGCTCGGTATTTAAAGCTCAGGAGTGACCAGATGACCAGGCAGTAACTGGAAAACAAACAGTTTGTCAGTGATTAGATGGCACTCGGGTGCCACAGCGGTTTAATACACCAGCCCATCACCTTGGGGACCTGGGTTTAAGTCTGTCCAGCATCTTCCAGCCTGGTGGGGCATCGCTTCCAACCCCTGCCTGCCCTGCGATGGACGATGGACTGGCGTCCTGTCCTTAGCACGCTTACACCTGTCCATGTGTTATGCAAAGAAATTAACACATGCAGCCCTGACCAGGATTTGAAATACATTATAGTTATAGTTTATTTTATTTTATCTGTATTTTGTTTTTTTTTGTAAATATATTGCATACATTTTTACATCCTCGTCTTTGTGTGTTTGTGGTTTTCAGTAAAGAACAACCATACTGCTTTTAAAGCTGACTCTTGAAGGGATGGTTTATTGAGGTTATGCATGCCAACCTTTAAAGGTTTTATATAAAGGCAAAACCAACAAAAACCCAAACAGTCCCCCTCTAATGAAAGTCTGAAACCTGGCCTCCATCTTATTGTTCACTCAGGTAAACCTATACCATCCCTTAGCCTTTTTCTTTTTTTTATCCTCACTTGGCTTTCACTCAGGTATGAACAGATGAGGGTTGTGTTTGCAAAAGCAAGTGCAGACTCGTACCGTGGACTTGCTAAACGGCTAAAAACCTGTCTCCTAATCTCTTTGTATACTTTTCACCCTCTCACACCCCACCAAACCGAGCTACTCCTGTTTTTTATTTGTATCTAAAGATCTAAAGAACAGAATTAGATAGAGCTGTAAATATTTGTGGCTTTAGGTATCACAATAATGGTTACTGCTTCACTTGGCGATGTTGTGTTTTGGACACTATAGCGTCACTAGTGACCTTCGGACCATCGCTGAAGTGTACTGCAAGTTAATAAGAGTATGGTCCTGTAGAAATTGTACATACTGTCTTACAAGAGCTTTTCTATAGATAGATAATGTTAGTCGGAATATCTGTGCAAAGGCAGAGCTGACAAAGCTAGCATTAGCACTGTCCCTCATGCTTCTGCTGATATTTGGCCAAAACTACTGGACGGAAATCATTTTTACACAATAAACCTTCAGTTGTTTGTATGTGTTGTATGTAGTCAGCATTTAAGGGGTAAACGTATTGTTCCTTGTCTGTTAAACTGGGAAAAGAATCTCTGTCTTTCAGCCAGGTCAGGCATCTCACAGGCACAATTGGCTGTGTCAGAGGGAGGATAAACTGCATGGTGGGATCGTCACTTTTTCGTAACACTTACCACCAGTGTTAGTGTGGTTTTCTGGATTTGTTTCAATTCAATTATTGCTCCCCTTGTCTGGTCCCCTAGGCACTTATATGTGCATTCTTACAGCAGCTCGCTGTAGGTGCTACATATTTACTCGCATTCTAACATTTTAAAGTTTTCAGGGCATTGCACAAGATGGGCGCATTTCGTACATATTTTCAGACACACCCCAAAGCAAGCCCTGTCCTGCCAGATCCAACAGGTTTGAACCGACTGCGCCAACAAATCAGGTCCTGACAGGTTTCCGTGGGCTAACAGCTCAGGTGGATTGTCTCGACGCCTCCGTAGGAACAAGGAAAAACAATCTGGCAGCCGTTATGTAAGACGTCTTTCAAGTTCCAGGAAATGGGCATTTCTGCTCGTCGGTGGGTTTGGCCCCGTGCGGGTTTTAGTGGTGAGTCACTCAGATCATGGAGACAATTCTGTCTGTTTTCATGGAGACTGATTGTAGATTTTCCTGAGGAAGGGAGCGACATGAGGCCTTGGATGGTGTTGATGTTGATGAGTACAGAAGAGCACTAAGCATGCTGGAAGAATTTTAGTGTCTAATATTTTAAAAAGTTGTTTTTACACTAAAACTACATGATCTATAGGTCTACAGTATATAGCTGAAAAGATCCTGGAATTTCTGGACAGGACGCCAGTCCATTAGTGCCTGGAAAGGGTCGGTGTTAGAGAACTGGGAGATGATCCCTCTGTCTGGCCTCCACTCCCTCAGACAAGGCCAAATGTAAATGCTCTCCAAGACCATTCACAGATAACACTGCAAAACAGTTATCGAAAAACAATAAACCAGTCGTAGTGCAAAAAAGAATTTTAATCTTTTAAAAGTGAGCGCTTTCTTTTATCTTAAAGCAATTACAGAGATGTAAAGTTGTTGCAAACCCATCTTTCTTGCAGCTCCTTGCCGAGGCTGAGCGTTTTGAGCAGTTTTGAGTTTTGCTTTGCATACCTGACCAGTTTTATAGTGTTATTTCTTTATTTGTTTATCTTGAGTGAAACCTTGACATTTTATAACCTTACTAACTCTGAAGCAATAGGATTAAGTAGAAATTTGCAGACATCCTGCTCACGACAGTCAGCAGATTTCCCAACATTTAGTTCCTGAAGTTCAAATCTGATGGTTTCGCTGATAGACGTCCGTGGCTGCACCTAGGCATTGTTTTGGACTTAGTTAGAATATCCTTTTTTTAAAGTCATTACTTCCTCAGACCTTACTGAAAGATGACAATCGATATCAAAAATGAAGGTCACACCACATCAGTGGTGGTGAGTTGTACAGTCGTCCAATTACTTTTTTTTTTTTTCCTGTAACACTGATGCAACACAATTACAGTTTGAATTCTTGTCATCGCATTGCAGTTACTGATTAATAAAAGCTACTAACCTTATCAAATTTCCGAGGAAAAAAGCATTGTCTTTTTCAATCATTCCAAAAGCATTTATTATGACAAACTTTCCCCACGCTTTCCGATGCTTTGAATCATTGGAACCGGTCGATTGAAATGGCGCACCTTAGTGACATCTGCTGGTCAGCTTTGTGCAACTGCCCCGGGAAATCCCAAAACAAAAATAGTAATTTAAATATAGCATTTGAAGGAACTGCCTTTTTCCACAGTCTTGCTAGTTGGTGCAGATTCATTTTGGTTTTAGGGAGTAACTTCATAGTAAAATAATGAGTAAAAGAATTTTCCAGGAGTTAATGAGTGAAGTATTATCTTATAGCTGCTTACAAGCTTCCACACCTCTGAGAGGTCATCCAGTCACCATAAGGGAATCCATTAGTCCAGTGAAAATGCACTCTAAATATTTTCTTCTGTGCAAAACACACGCCTGCATACCACTCATGTGATCTAATCGGCAAGTACGTGAACGTGCAATAGACACCCAGAGACGCGCAGGCTTCGCTGAGTGTCTATTAATGAACTTTATTGAGTTTAATGAACAAACAGTGTGATATTGCAGTCAGACATTAGAGTCAGTAAACTGTCAAATTGTCGCATTTGAATGAAATTGAGAACGGAAGCTGGGCTTGTTGTGTAGTCGTAAAGCAATCGCTCGTGCTATAAACCCACCTCCTTGTTTGGCTGACGCAAGCAAGGCCAATACCCTGTCCTGGTCAGGGTCACAGGGGGTCCTCTTCCCTGTAGGCTGAAGTACACCTTGGGACTCAAAACCAAGTGTCCATGGTGGATAAATGCTTTTGATTTAGTCGTTCTAGATGTATGCACAAGGTGCTTTGGTAACTATGTTCCTCTAACAGTACGGAAGTATAAATCCAAGTCCATTATGTACGGCAGCATGATCTATTCAGTCCAAACAACAATCCGTCAAAACCCCTGAAAACTGACGCCATTCTTCTGTTGCCTCCTACAAAGCACCTGCTCCACCTTTTACTGTTGATTTTTATTATAATATCAGCTCCCCAAGCTCAGAGCATGCTTTCAGAATCAGTCAGCATGAAAAGGCTGTTAGAAGGTGCGGCCGTGTGGTACTATCCTGGGCAGGTTTCAACGTGCTGTGTGGTGGAACATGTTGAACTTGAACAAAGTGGAAAGTGTTATCATGGGTTTCAGCTAAAAGAAAAGTCTAATCGGATGTGACTCATTGGATGATTCAGCCAGTTGGTATATCCATAGCTGTGGACTGGATCAGGCGCGGTAGATCAGGAACGGATCTGTTTGCTAAGGGGTGGCCAGACGTAGAAGATGGAGATCAGCAGTGCATAAGGGGTTCCCAAGCCAAACAAGACACCCTGGACTCTATAAAATAAAATAAAAGGCTACAATGCTTCACTCAACCATAAGACTCATTGTACAAGCTTGCAAACTGAGTCACTTCAAAGATGAATGATTCATCCTATAAAGAACTGATTAGTTGTATTTACTCCAGGCATTTGGGTATTGGTACCATTAGTACGTACACTACCATCTTAGGGTTACTCTTATGCCAAGAGTTAAATTTCAGTTGACACAGAGATCAAATTCTTTGGTTTGTCCTTATGGGGAACGATTAAAGGCTCTAAAATGAGCCCTATAATAGAAAATGTTAGGGCTGCCTATAGTGGTCTTGTAAAGTTTAAGGAGGGGATTATGCCTGCAAGCACTCACAGGACAACAAATGCAGTCCAAACCTGTCAGATGGCCCAAGAGTGGTACCCAGGGGCGCCAGATCTTGCAGTATAATGCACTGCAATGGAATGGTTCTACTCAGAACTGACAACCATGCAAAGAATCATTCTTTATGACTGTACGGCCATTTCCCGATTAGTATGGAAGTCGAGTGGTGATGATTGAAGCTTAGGAGATGGGCTTAAATGCTTATTAGTGCCCCTGGGTGGCTATTAAACTCTGAACTGTTCAAGTTAGAACTGTAGCCATCCAAAGAACCCATCGTGACCCCTGTCTTTGGAAGCTATTTGGGGAACTTGGGGGAAAAATCTGATTGCCTTCTGCACCTTTGGCTATACTGAGTACGCTCTTTTAAAACGTTTCACCCACGCTTAAAGGTTCTTTGGTTTGTCCGATTAAGGAGCTTAAATTGTTTCTAAATTCAACCCCGGAACAAAAAAGGTTACGGATGTCTCTAGGGGTGGTAAAAACTATTAGGAGAAGGGAATGACTCCATGTTTTTTAGTTATTTAGTTATTTAGGGGTGTCTACTGATGTAAATGATGGAGAGGAGGAAATAGTTCCAAGGGAAACCTAGGTAGCAAAACCCGATCCAAACCTGGTCCGGTGGATGAATAAATCAGCAACCTTGTAGGCATGTGTTGTATTGGAATAGTGCTACCTAGAACAGAATCCAACCAAATAACCCTCATGACTCCTTGGGTCTGGGTACACTCCGTTTAGAGGTAGATTATTTTAAATGATTTCATATAGCATTCACCCTAGGGTTCCTTGATTTGTTTTATGAAGAGCCCTTAATAGTTCAAAGTAAAACTGTAGGCTACTTGGGGGTGCTTAAAGGGGGATTATTCCAATAAGTTATCTCTAATTATAAAACTTTCCCATAACAATGGTTGTCAGATTGTCCTATAAGTGATGCCAATCCAGTAAGCATTGTTTTGTTTTGGACAGGGTTTAACCTTACTAATCTTACTCAGCACAGATTTAATGCACAGAACCAAGCATGTAGAATAAGGGGAGGATTTTCTCCCGATTTGGCAACGCGGAAAAGTTGCGCGTTTGTAGTTCGAGTGGCTGTTCACTCCACCCTTAGATGCGGCTGTTAATTCAGTTCACAGGTCTCTGGAGGGAGCGAACTGTTTCAGGCAGATAAAACTGACCTAAGCTCAAATAAAGTCGATTCCGAAGTGGACCGCTTTCACCTGGACTGGCATTAAAGTAAGTCGCTGCAGTTACTTTTGTGTTAAAGAGCAAAGACAAGGCAGAAGTTTTTGGCGTCTACAGAACGGGAACAGAAGTACAGAGTTTGGTGAAAAGCCAAAAAAAGATCTGTCATGAAAATATGTATTAACGTTTGTACAATATGTGGCGTATTTGTAGTGCACAGAATGGATTTGGAAGCTAAAACAAAAAAGTGTTTGGTTGACTTTTGGTGTGCATGTGTTCAAACTGTTGAGGACTTGAAAAGAGAAGACTTGAAGAGCTATGATATTTGTACCTCAGTATAGTGATTATTCAATAGGCTTATACTTAACGAAATCGAGTTGCATGGCCACAAGTGGAAATGACATTTCTAATCATTTCTCAGACGTGTTTAGGACTTGTTTAAGCTTGTGCATTCAACCCTGTGCATTTTATTACGCTTAATAATCAATTATTAAATACCATGAAACATTTTAAGACCAGTGCTCTAATGTCTTAGCCCAGGGACTATATATTATCTTTTGTTAGATTCCCATTGTAATGTCTTTTCATGGGGCCTTGGCAGCACGCTGGCTCCTGGGTTCGAATCCCAGCGTGTTGGCTGTCACGTTCAGACGTGTGAATTGAACTTCAGTTTTTGTATTTGATTAGCCCAACCATCTCGTAGTTTTCATATTCAAATTTCATATTACTTTTATCCCATATCTTTTTATCAGGGTGTGCCAGATTTAAGACAAGGCCACTCACCTCTGGTTCTGCAATGCAAGAACCAGGTGAAGGTGCTGTTAAACAGGTCTAGCAGCAACACTACACTCCCTGGCCAAAAAAAGGTCACCACCTGGATTTAACTAAGCAAATATTTAAATAGTTAAAAACTCCCATTGGATAATTACTGCATTGGTGATTATACTTCAGCTGGCAACAAGTTATTTACCCCTAATTGACGAGGAGTGAGGAGCTTCTCATTTGTTAAACAACCATGTCGAAACATTCATCCTGTGGTCGTGGAAAAGATGTTCATCTGTTTTTTTGAGTTTTCACACATGGATTGTCCACCACAGAGTCCAGAGCTGAACCCCACTGAGAATCTTTGGGATGTGCTGGAGGAGACTTTGCACAGTGGAACAAATCTCCCAGCATGTGGAACTGTGTAGGAAGCCATGGTGAGGTTGAGAGCAGTAATGAGTCCATCTTATAGAAAGTTCTGTCTGCAATAACGAAAGTGCTATGCAAAAAAACGAAAGAAGTGCTTGAAGAAGAACAAGCAGCATGTGCATCTAGGTCATCGCTATGGGGAAAGGGGGTTTAACTTTACTAATCTGTGTAGGAAGCCATGTTGAGATTGAGAGCAGTAATGAGTCCATCTTATAGAAAGTTCTGTCTGCAATAACCAAAGTGCTATGAAAAAAAACGAAAGAATTGCTTGAAGAAGAATAAACAGCATGTGCATCTAAGTCATCTCTCTGGGGAACCCATCGAATTATGAGGTGGAACCCTAGAAGAGAACAAAAGTTCTTTGAGTAGGAATGCTTCTGTCCCAGACCAAAACTATCTGCCGAAACAAAAACTAATTTTGACCATTAAGACAACACAAGGGTTAAAAGGCTGTAGGTTAAAAAAGCTCCATCCTAGGAGCTTTTCTTTTTTTTTTCTGGGCGATGAACCAAATGTAGCTGACGCTTGTTCCCCATCTATATTTCCTTTTTTTTTAAGTTCACCTGTGTTTAGAAGCAGCCATCACTAACTTCCAGTTTCGCTGGGGCAAGAACATGAGGCACAGTGGCCAAATTCCCTTAGTTATTCACCAACGTGTGGATGATTGGATGTGTGATTGGAATACCACAAAATATATAAACCTGGCTTGTTATCAGTAGGATTACAATCTATTAGAAATACTTAACAGTATGAATCATGTTCCTGAATTTTGTTGATTCAGGCAGCTGCGGTCGAGTCGAACCTTCCTACTTTCTGTGCTTCCGACCCTCAGAGCCTTGTTTTGTTTTTGTTGCCACAGTGAAGCCTGCCATCTGAAAACGGACAAACAGCGTGCATGAAGAGTCGAGAAATGGCTGTTGAGAGGGACAACCAGTGAGCAATAGAGATCCTGAGATCGAGGATCGGGTACGCCGAAAAGAGGGTGACACAGAGAGACCGAGCATTAGTTGTGAGAGACCTTGACAGATCAGAACAATGGACTGGAAGACCTTCCAGGCCCTGCTCAGCGGGGTGAACAAGTACTCGACGGCGTTTGGGCGCATCTGGCTGTCGGTGGTCTTCGTTTTCCGCGTCATGGTGTACGTGGTGGCGGCCGAGCGAGTGTGGGGCGACGAGCAGAAGGACTTCGACTGCAACACCAAGCAGCCCGGCTGCCCCAACGTCTGCTACGACTACTTCTTCCCCATCTCGCACATCCGCCTGTGGGCGCTGCAGCTCATCTTTGTGACGTGTCCGTCCCTCCTGGTGGTCATGCACGTCAAGTACCGCGAGGAGCGCGAGCGCAAGTACCGCGAGAAGCACGGCGCCGATGCCAAGCTCTACGACGACACGGGCAAGAAGCACGGCGGCCTCTGGTGGACCTACCTGCTCAGCCTGTTCTTCAAGACGGCCATTGAGGTGGCTTTCCTCTACATCCTGCACCACATCTACCACAGCTTCCAGCTGCCGCGGGTCGTCAAGTGCGAGATCTTCCCGTGCCCCAACGTGGTCGACTGCTACATCGGCCGGCCCACCGAAAAGAAGCTCTTCACCTATTTCATGGTGGGCGCCTCGGGACTGTGCATCGTGCTCAGCATCTGCGAGATCATCTATCTCGTGAGCAAGCGCGTCATGAACTGCATGAAGAAGCTGAAGCGGTCCGCCCGGCGAAGCACCCCGTTCTACCACGACCACGACAGCAACTGCACCATACCCCTGCAGGACATGGAGCGTAAGCCGCAGTACAAGGCCAAGCCCAAGTCCAAGTTTGAGCTCCACGCTGAAGAATACAAGGCTAGCGCGTTCATGAGGGCTTCGGCTCCGAACCTCACCTACGCCTAGACTGAGGACTCTTGGGAGCGAGATCTTCCGTGGACTTTTATGTTTCATTTCTGGACCCTAGGAGGAACGGGTCATCTTCTTGGACTGACATGGAGGGACATGGTTGAGTCAAGCCATGGACTTGCAGTATTTTCGAACCACTTTCATCTGATCCAGCACCAAAGGTCCAAATGCAGTCTGAGGTCTTGTAAACCTCAGAATGAGGGTCCTCAGATCAAGTCTCAGCCCACACCCAAAGGACAAAATGCCACTCCTATGATGACGGGTGTCCACGTTGAGTGGAAGGGCATGACTGGCTTTTCCAGACTTTGGGCTGCCACGTTGCTTTAACGGGTTTTAATGTCATGACTGAGCGATGATAAAATGCTGAGGAATTGTTTCATCACCTGACGTTGGACCTCTATAAACTTATACCACTATATCATGACACTAAAAGTTTACCCAAAAATCCTATTTCTAAACCCAAGACCTTGTAGGGCTTTCTCTCTCGTAATAGTTTTCCTCTTACCTGATGCACAGAATAAAGACGTCTTGGATCCCTTAGCACTGACGGGACGTTTCATCGTTACACAACGAGAACTCCCACTTGATACAACGGTTAAAGAGATAATGGTTGACTAATTCTAATGAATTTTAAAGGCGCTCTCAGTCCTTTGTTCAGAATGGCAGGGAGTTTTATAGTTACAAAGCAACCACATATGCATCGGACCCACCTTAAACCTCGGAGACTGTAAAGACAACTAGTTTTGTACAAAGGTCTGTAATATTTACAGGTTTTACAATGCATTGGCCAAAGTACCTCAGTGTGTTCAAAGCAACAACAAGACTAAGAAACGCTGGAGCAAAGAATCCACCAAGTGAAATATGTCATGATTATATGTTTGAAATGGTAAGTGCTGAGTGGAAGGATGGCATTACATAATAGGTTCTATGTTAACAGATGGAAACGTAGCGTGAGGTACTTTACGTTCAAACGACGCTAGAGTTGGAGAAAGAAAAAAGCCGAGAAAGAATACTACAAGTGGAAAAGCAGCGAACGGCGTGTTGGTTCAGCTCTGGGTGTGTCTAGCTCTGATTTTCCAAAACAGGAAAGAATGAGATCCAGCTCTTGATCAGAGAACGTTTGCCTCAGGCGGGTTTCACGTCTCGACCTGAACTGACTCGCGGGAAGCACTGCTGTTGCTATTGACTTCTTGCAAATTACTGTTGTTTTCCAGTGTTCATGCGAGGGGACAGTTTGGCCTCGATCGCGTTTGGCACGAGCCGCTCGTCTGAAGGCGCTCTGACTCACAGCGCTGTTGATTCAGCGGCGGTGTGGAATGTGGGAGTTTATTTCAAAGCCTAAAATGAATGGAAAGGCAACCTGCATCTGCAACAGCTGTGGAGACCTTTGCTGCATTTTTGGGTTGGATGTTTTTACAGATTTATTTTGTATATAATTAAAAAAAATAATAAAAAATGTGTTAATATTTACAAAATGGTTTGGTACCCCCTTTCTTTAACATGGTAACGTTTGTACTTTTGAATGTCTTGTCCAAAAGACCTAAGATGCGTCCTAATGTGTTCCTGAGTTCTATGTCACAACGTATAATGGAATGTATTAAATCTAGTGGACAGCGTTACTCTCCCATTTTCTTACCCTAGCCTTTAGTGCTTGTTAACACATCAAAGCTTCTGTGGCTTGGAGGTAAGAGCCAACGAGATTCCTGGAGACCTTGATCCGACCCCTGGGTTGGCCTGGCAACGTATTAAGGTTACAGGATTCTGTGATGGACCAACCAAAGTTCAGCATTTTGTGTGACCACCTGCCTCTGATGCCATTTCCAGCTCACTCAAGTAAGTGCTGTCTGAATTCTGTACTAATATCTTGTTACAGGGCTCTGACTTGGCCACTCAAGTACATGCAGCTTTCTGTCCTTATATTGCTCCGTTTTTGTTTTTTTGATGGGCTGTTCAGTGTTGTTGTACTGGAAGGTGAAATACCTGCTCATCTTCAGCTGTCCAGCGACGGGCTCCAGGTTTTCCTCAAGAATTGTGGTGTACTTGGCATCCGTTGTCTCTTTAATCCTGATCTACCCAAGGAGAGGAGCCCCACAACTCAATGCTGCCACCACCATGCTTCACAGTAGGCATGGTGTACTTTGGGTGGTGTTCTTTGTCTGAGCCAAACCCAGAATTTACTGGGCACATGTAGAGGTACAGGCTGGTTGACGCGCCAGTCCGGGGCTCAAACCCAGAACTGTTGTGTCAAGCAGCTGGCTCTTAGCTCACAGAGTAACACCTTCTGAAAATTGGTAAGTAGGTAATAATTTTGTTGAACACAGGAAACAAACTTCAGTATTACTGACCCATGAACGAGTCAGTTAAGTTTTTAGATCTTATGCAAATGAGAGTGATTCACCTACCCACATGCCACGTCTTATACTCCAGTTATATTCCAGTTGATTCTTGTTGTATGTTGCCCTGCTGTTTTTCCCAGACAAACCAAATTCCTGTATTTCATAACAAACGGCCCATATTAGGAAATATTCTTCCTTGAAGTTTCACCTGAGTACAAGAGAATAAGGAAGATTTGGCATGACTAAGCGTTTGCATGACATGACAGCTGCATCGTCTTCGGCTCTGACCACATCATCTGGCTTTCCCTGAAGGCTTTTGTCCTGGTAATCATAAACAACTAAAGGAAGGACTGCTGAATTTCAATCCATGAACTTTAAACACTAATCCCGTCATTAAAACTCTGTCTTGGCTGAAGGAAGTTATCGGGGTGGGATAAAATGCTTTAGGAGCGCAGTAGGATCATGAAGAGGTTTACAATAATGCAGAACAGCCAGAGTGACTGACCATTCAACTCAGAGGTTACAGGCTTGGGGACTTAGAGGATCCAACACTGGCTGCCTGGCAGAGCTTTAAACTGAACTCATAACGTTGTTCACCGTCCAGGGCATTAATCATCACTGAGCCACTCGCAATGCTAAATATCAGCCATTTCTTTTTAACATGTGTTTGGATGTATTTTGAGAAACACATCGAATTTTCTGATAGGTCAAAAAATAAATAAATAGATCGATCTGATTGGTTGAATTTTTTTCCCCAAATTTTCGGATTGGTTGAAAATGGAGCAATCTGATTGGCTTAATCTTTTTTCCCCGAATTTTCTGATTGGTTGAAATTCAGAGCAATCTGATTGTCCGGATTTTTTTTCCCAAATTTTCTGATTGGTCGAAAAATCGAGCAGTCCGATTGGCCGAATCTTTTTCCCAAATTTTCTGATTGGTCGAAAATCAAGCGATCTGATTGGGCGAATTTTTTCCCCGAATTTCCTGATTGGTTGAAAAATCAAGTGATCTGATTGGCCGAATTTTCGAACGATCTGATTAGTTGAATTTTGTATCCGAATTTTCTGATTGGTCAAAAAACGAAGCAATCTGATTGGGCAAATTTTTTCAAGAATTTTCTGATTGATTAAAAAATAGAGCGGTCTGATTGGCCGAATATATTTCCCAAATTTTCTGATTGGTCGATTTTTTTCCCCGAATTTTCTGATTGGTCTAAAAATCGAGCGTTTTGATTTATCAATTTGTTTTTCCCCGAATTTTCTGACTAGTTGAAGAATTGAGCGAACTGATTAGACGAATTTTTTTCCTCGAATTTTCTGTTTCAAAATAATTGAATGATCACAAGTTATTTTGGGGTGAGATGCAATAAAATATATATACTCACTTTTCATAACTGCTCAATCCACTTCAGGGTCACATGGAAATAACCAGCAGCATAGGGTGCAAGGCTGGATCCAACCATAGACTGGGCACCACTACCTCACAGGGCCCTTTGTGCATGCACACATACATACCCACACACAAGCGTGCAAACGCACACAGTCACACCCAGCTGCTTTTTGAACCCCAAACTGACCTAATGCATGTCTTCGGAATGTGGGAGGAAACTATGTTATCTCTACTGCCAGCAACCCGAGGAAATGTTTTATAAACGCGAGGGTGCGCGGCTGGGGTTGAGTGATGATCCACATGGTGAGAAGAAAACACTGTGATGGTATTTAGGGTGTTGAGTAACAGGTGTTTGGGGCTTCCATCTCACAGCTGGCTCAGAAGCTGGGACCTGTGGAGAACTAGAGGCTGACCTGGGAAAAGCAAGTAGGTAGTGCCTGAAGCCTCATTATGGAATTACAATTGTTTAAATCGAGTACCATGGGCTATTGAGCAGTTCCTGATTTCTCTGAAAGTCTGATTGGTGCCTTTTGTAGGAAGCACCTTCAGGTTCATCACAAGACTCCAAGCGAACACAAGGTGAATAGGATTTATTTGGAATAACTCACACAGCACATAAGCAGTTACTGCCGCTCTATACAGGGAACAAATCACGCCAATCACATACGGCCAGGATTCAAACATCAGGTGTAGGAACATTCACGGCACGCCACTGACACCACGTAAGAGAACTCTGCTGCATTCCAGAGTGAACGAATAGTAACCGATCTCGAAATACTGGTGACATTCCATGACGAGAACCAACACTCATCACTGTAATAAAAACTCCAGCGTAAACACACGAGGAACAGCACAAGACACATGAAAGCTGAAATGTTGATTTCTGAAATTTCCCCAGTTGAGACGTTAGTATTGTTTTAAGACAAGAATACAAACGTGTTTCTATGTTTTGTTTTTGCTTTGATATATTTTTGTTCTTTAAACTCCCTGGTCAGTGCTGCAAATAAACATTCTTTCTTGGAGTCTGTCCTGAATGTAGAGAATAAACCAATAATGTTGAGTAATTTCGCTCAAATGCCCACAGCACCTATAAACAATAAAACCAGACAAACTGATAATATTGCAGTGGTCCCGAGGGGCGTCACCAGACCCGGGTCACTGGGGCACGTTACTGTGCCCTACTAAAAGGACCCATTTCCCATAACACCTCGGCATCTCAAGCTTGGGCAGCCAACGCTCTCAGTCAGAGCCGGTTTCTTTCTGTTCCTCAAGAAATAATTTGCAAATGTTACGAAGAAATTCAGCGAAGATGCAGATCAGGTACCGGCAGCTCATAGCTATGTTCTTTAGTTAATGCAATTAATGGACATTCTTCAGCGTCCACTTGTTCTTCATTTCTAGTGCGTTAATCACTCAGCAGCCTTTTTTATGCACACTTGCGTCCCTAGGACTGATTGGCAAGCTGATGGGTACAGTTGTGCCAATGTAAATTGTGCCCGGTACAATAAGCAGTCTAGAAACGCCCCTTTTCATTTTTTTCCAAAGGTACTTTAGATGAAGGGTTTGAACCATAGCAGCAGATAAAATGTTTCGCTTACCCCAAATAATGCGAGATGTGATGTAGCGTAGGCTTGCCTCATGACAGGATCTCACTCAGTACAACCAAAAATGATTTACAAGTGATTCAGCTATTATTAGTGACGTTATTAACAAATATTTGGATAACGAGACCCCTAGATCCATTATTTCTTATGGGGAAATCCATACCTCGTGCTGGTGTATTCAATACTCTTCCTACTTTTAGTGACTTTAAGTAATTTCCCCTCTTAAACAGTAACAAATTGGACATTGCACTACTAAGAATTAAAGTCAGATTTACTTCTGTACATTTCGCAATGGAGAAGTGCCTCAAAGCAGCTTCCCAATTTTCTATGACCTCCTATGATCTCGGTCCACAGCACAAACCGAGTGAGCCTTGGGTGACAGTGGCAAGGAAAAAAAGTTTTGGGACAGCCCCGTTCGTCTCTTTGGGCATAATTCCGGCCATGACTGAAGTCTTTCGGTCCTGATCTCGACATTTCTGGGGGCTTCGGCTGTTGTGGGTCGACGATGTCATCGTGCTTCCCGCAGCTCACAAACTCTGTTTAGAACGAGCTCCTGGATGTGACGATGATACCCATATTAGGGCTCAAAACATGCTGAGCATGAGGACTGAGAATGGCCAGCTATCGTGAATCCAAACGCAACTATGTGCTGTTGTATCTCTAATCCTCGCCCACGTGGCCAAAACAAATACAAACTGTAGGAAGCCTGGATATAAGGCACTAGAGCTCGCTTCTATACTTATACCAAACTCATCTCACTTCCCACGACACACACACACACACACACACAGAGAGGTGGAATATGCATGTGGGTGAGTGTACTATTATTATTATCGGTACAGGTCTGTTTTTGGAGAGTCTTCCAATGCCATGGCGGCTCCCCAGCTGATTCCTGGAGCTTCCTTCAATTATGAGTCGGAACGGAAAGCCTGAATCAGCAGAGCGCCGAAAACAATGTGTCAAACGTTTATTAGTCTCTACAGAGCTATCAGGCTCTTTCCCGGGAAATAGACGGAGATAAACACGAAAACCGACCCCATTAGATAAAGTGCGTCAGCGTTCACATACAGGATGCACTTTCGCTCAGCGCCAGAACCTCACAGCCCTCTCACAGTTTGCACGAGGCCTGGGACACCTTCGAGCTGGTCCTTCTGTTCAGGGAGCGGCAGATGTAGGACCCGGCGTCCATCAGCTTCCCTAGGTCCACCCCCTGCCACAACCACGCACAACACAACATCAGTTAGACACTGCAACGCCCGAAACGCCTTCTGGCGTCGGATCGACTAGGAGCCACCAGTGGGATTGATCTGAGAATCCGTACAGCGGTTCCATTGCAGATTTGGCTTACCGTTTGGATGCCCAGTCCGTGCAGCATGTACACCACATCCTCGGTAGCCACGTTCCCAGAAGCCCCTTGGGCGTACGGGCAGCCCCCGAGTCCTGCCACCGAAGAGTCCACCACGCTGACGCCGCTCTGTTCCAACCGAAAAGCGTTCGTTAGATAAGCACCCGGAAGAGCAGAGCGAAAGCACAAACGGTTGTACTAATGCGTCTTTAAGCATTCACAGCATTTAGCAGACGCCCTTATCCACAGCGACTTACAATTGATACAGTCTTACAATTCAAGAAATTGTGGGTTAAGGGCCTTGCTCAAGGACCCAACAGTGGCAGCTTGGCAGAGGTAGGATTTGAACCCTGGACCTTCTGGTCCAGTACCTTAACCGCTAGGCTGCCATAGTACAATAATACCCAGATGAACCCTTATCCCGACTGATTTACAATTTTACAATCCAAAAAATTGTGGGTTAAGGACTCCACAGTGGCGGCTTGGCACACGCAGGATTTGAACCCTGGACCTTCTGGTCCATAGTCCAGTACCTTAACCACTAGGTTACCAGCTTTAACCACTTTGATTCTCCACGCCACCCACTTAGGCTGATTCCTCATTTAAGGCGCATTAAAGCGCTCTGAAAGTATTCAGATGTGACGTAAAGTAACGTATTTATTATGCAGTATATGTATTATTTACTCAACCTGTGTTCTAAATACGAATTGTCTGATATAAAGTGAAGTTCAGAATTGAATTCCCTTCTAAAATCAGACTTGTTTGGTGCTGATGTTTGGGAAGGTTTCTGTTTGAGGCTTAAATGCGATCGGTCCGTTGTTACACGTAGATTAAGCTATTCAATGGAAGGTAAAAGATCTGAGCACTTCTTCCACCACGGACAGGCTTTATATCAGACGTTTTAGGATTTTATCTAGATGTAAAAAGTAAACTGTCTTGTCTGCGTCCTCAAATCATCGGGAGAACGCACTCGCAAGTCGAACTTGTCAAGTCTGGACTAGGAAGTACGCAAGTCCGAACTTGGCGTACTTGGTATTGAGACACGGCCACGGTGACGCGGAGAGGATCTGAGATCGATGGATTTTCACACCAAAAGTTTTGAAAGCGAACGCGCACATATTAATGCTGTCCTTCACACCGAGTCCAAAACTCGCGCGATGCTGCGTAAATCTTTTTAAGCAGAGCCCGTTCTCATTCCTGCGCCGTTCAAATCAGGCTGACCAATCAGAGCTCAGTTGCTGGGCAGAACAGGAGCTAATAGGACGAGCAACAGGCTGTCTCTAAAAACATGCATATTAAGGAAAAGTTCGGGTGGAATGATGGTGATAAAGCTCACAGGAACTAAATGGAACCGTTTTCTTGTTTATCTAAGCGCATTACGGTCTGTTCACGCCCCCCAAAAAACAAACTGGAGCTTCCCGTGCTAATCTTCGCTCAAAATCTCTGAGACACATTAAGAGCAGGGAAATGAAACCGGACAGGGAGTTTTTAGCGTGTTTCGACAAAAACAAAAAACAAACAAACAAAAAAAACAAAGCACACTTGGTATGAAGGTCCCACCACATTAAAAAAAATCATGCGATAAAATCATACTCAGTGTGAATAGGCCTTAAAATGCAGGCCCGCCAACACCCAGACCAGGGTTTGAGACCTTCCGGCAAGGTCGGGCCGGCTGTGCCTGAGGGAGGGGAGGCTGCTTGGGGGATCTCCCTGTAATGGACTGGTGTCCAGTCCAGGGCACACTTGTGTTCGCTGTGGACAGGCTTAGAGAGCAGTGACTAAGAACAGGGGGGTTATAATATAAACATAAATAAATTAAATAAATAAAAAAGAGGCCAATGTCCAGTCAGTTATGGCCATTCATTATTCCTGCCACTTTTCTCTGTACTAAGTGAGATATATATAAGATATATATATATAGCGAGAGAGAGACAGAGAGAGAGAGACAGAGAGAGAGAGAGAGAGAGAGAGAGAGAATAAAAAATCCTCCTCCTTAACCTGAGCCCTTAATGTCTGACCTGCAGAGCGACCAGGATGTTGGCGAGCGCCTGGCCGTACGTGTCGTGGCAGTGCACAGCCAGGGCGTCGATAGGCACCTCCTTCACCACCGCCTCCAGCATCTTGGCCATGCTACCAGGCGTGCCCACGCCGATGGTGTCGCCCAGCGATATTTCGTAGCAACCCATCGCGTACAGACGCTTGGCAACGTCCGCGACCTTCGCTGGCGCCACCTTTCCTTCGTACGGGCAGCCCAGAACACACGACACGTAGCTGGGGGAGGGCAAAGAACTCAAGTCAAGTCAGATCTATTTAAATAGCGCTTTTTACAATGGAGCATTGTCTCAAAGCAACTTTACAAGTTTAGATTATCTCCTAATAACTACGTCCAATCCCAAATTGAGCAAGCCTAGGGCGACAGTGGCAAGGAAAAACTCCCTGAGTGTTATGAAGGAAGAAACCTTGGGAGGACCAAGACTCAAAAAGGGACCCAACCTCCTTGGGCGGCGTAGATGATAAATCTAAGAACGAAACTAAAGTCATGGAGTCATAGTTCAAATAGAATGTGAAATATGCACATCTGCATTAAGTGGCCCGGGTATGATGGGGAAGCTGAAGCAGATGAACATCATGTGTGGGGCAGGAACTGGTACCGGAACAGGAATCGGAGAGAAAACAGAAAATGTAATTAGTTATTGATTAAGAGCACAGTGTCTATTAACAATCACTGATGCCATGTGTAGCATGAGACCCCGGCAGCATTAGCTATAGCAGCATAGCTAGAAAGAGGAGAGCTGGTAGGTAACACAGCCAAGAGGGATCACATGAGACATGGCAACCCCACGGGAGGCAGAAGACAGCACCACTAATTGCACACTGCATTCTGAACTAAGGCGCTACAGTAATCCAAACTGGGTCGGCTAGCAAGAAACGAATACTTTCGGTGCACCAAGACATCTTGTTATATACAGGGGGGAAAAGTCCGAGAGCAATAATGAAAATGCTTCGTGTTCATGCTTGCAACTTGTACTGTGGCTGTTTTTCCTTCATCGGTTCCAGCCCTCATACCATTACCCAGACCACATCAGCGGGCAAACACTCCCTCCCTCCCTACGGCTCTCTGAGCATGCCATGCCAACAACAGTGTGCTGCTGAGATCCTACAGTGACTCCTACCGGACGGACTAAGTAATGCAGATACATGTATTCCTACATACTGTATTATTTTTGTCACATATGCCATAGTTTTAAATGCTCTAGTTTTTTATACACGTCACAAACATGCATTATGTTTAATTTATCATAATATTAATAATTCTAATTAATATTATGATCAACATTAGTGACTTTTTCCCATCCTTTGGTACTTCCGGTCCCCAGACAACAAAGGCATTCATCTCACCCCCGGACTGGGACTCCTTCTTGTTTGGCCGCCTGCATAACCTCGCCGAAGCGCTGCAGGCTCTCCTCCACCGAGCAGTTAATGTTCTTCTTACTAAAAAGCTCAGACGCAGCACCGAATATGGCCACCTCGCTGGCTCCGGCCTTCACCTGGACAAAGACGAGGGCCAGCGAGAAAGACTTTTTGATTAGAGTTCAACCCTCGTCCATGAGTCCTCGCATATTTGCCCTCTGGCTCAGGGGTACTTACAGCAGCCCTGTAACCTTGCAGGTTGGGCGTCAGGACTGGATAGTTCACCCCAGGCTTCCTGTAGATGCCACGCATCACTTCCTCCTGATCTGCCATCTGGAAATGGAACGAGGCCACGTTTCAGAAACCTGTGGCCTGGACTTAGAATCCGTTACCTTCACAGACACGGGCGACGTGCTCACCTGAGGGACCCATTTCGGGGAGACGAAGCTTGTGGCCTCGATGACAGGAAGCCCTGCCTCTGACAGCATGTCTATCAGGCGGATCTTCACCTCGGCTGGGACGATGGTCTAAAGGAAGGACCATCAGTGGGCATAACTGAGCATAAATACAGAGCATCTCTGGATGTGTTCGAGTTTCACTACCTTCCAATAAAAGCTACCCTGCTATGTGTTCTGAAGCAAGTTTAGAAGGTAATCACCTTCTCGTTCTGTAGTCCATCTCTGGGTCCCACTTCCACTATCTTCACCCTTTCTGGAAGAGGTCTAGAAGCAGATAAAGTGACCTATGGAAATACTCCAGAGTCAATGGTCCTGTTCAGATAAAACGTTATGGCGACCTGCCTACAATACCACAACAGCTCCAACCACGAACTCTAAAAACATTTAAAGGTGCATTGCGCCATTTGGCACCACGGTAGCAGGAGACCGAGTCGTCCAGGACCCAACAGTGGAAGCTTGGCAGCTTTGTTGTTTGAACCCTGGACCTTTTGGTCCACAGTCCTGTACCGAAATAATCGTAGTCACAAACGTTGTTTGTTTATGAGTGGCCATAATGTTTTGGCTCATTTCTGTGAACATGAAAACATACAAACACGTACATTTATATAAGGTTAAGGGCTCAGAACTGGGCATTAAAAAATAGAATAATAACAACAATAATAAACCTGTCAGTCAGTCTGAGCGCTTTTGTTTGTACTTCAGTACCTTCACGTCCAAAAGATCGACCGTGAAAGTGTATTAAAGGTGCTTTAAATCCCCCAAAGCGCGAGTTAAACAATAATAATTAGGCGAACTCACTGGTTTGTGAACAGCAGCGGCGTTTAGAGAAACACAGCGGTGAAACGAAGCGGCTCGAAACGAACCGTGTCGGATCTTCATGGTTACAGCCGCCGCCATGTTCAACCGCTAAGGAAAACCAGAGTGAACTACAGGGACAGAGAAAGTGCACAGTCAGACAGAGAGAGCGAGAGAAAGGAGCGCTACTGCCCCCTACTGACGAGGATCTGCGTGGACGGCAGGTTAATACAGTCGGAGATAAACAAACGAACAAAAAAATCCAAATAATTCAGAATTCCACATAAAATGTGAAATAAATCAATATAGACGGTGTATATGGTGTAATTTATATTGCGATATTAAATAAACAAAAATGTGAAATGAGAAAATAAATAAATAAATAAATAAATAAATAAATAAATGCATGGTAATGTATTGCAATAGTATATAAATAATGAAATAAAATGTAAAATAAAAAAAACAAAGAACTATAGCCCGGTTTATATAGAGTGAATTTTTGTGTGTATATTAAATATTTAATAAAGCTTTAAATTAAATACATATAGCCTGGTTTATAAATAGCGATTTGTGTACCAATATTAAATAGAAAATAACAAACTAAACATATATGTAAATATAGCCTGGTTTACCTGAAGCATCTTTTGTGCCAAGGTTGAATACACAAATAAATAAAACGTAAAATAAATAAATATCGCCTGGTTTATATTTGGCTGTATTCAATGATCTATTAAGCAAAATGGCAAAATAAATGCATGCATATAGCCTAGTTTATACGCATTAAAAAATTAAGTGGAAATAAAATAAATAAAAGCAGTCTGATTCGTACGGAGAAATTGTTGTGCCATTAACAGCTAAACAATGTTAAATAAATCCCATTTTTGTCTGTAGTAAATAAAAAGTAAAAATAGAAAATATACAGATATACAAATATAGCAGGGTTTATATGAAGAAATGTGTGGGAAAATAAAATGCAAAAATAAATAAATAAATAAATATGGTCTGATATATTTGGAAGAATTGTTAGGCCAAAAACTAATACAATAAATAATAAAATATTATATAATAACTATAAATACATAAATAAATGTATTTTTATAGGTTTTTTTTCTCGGTAATATTTAAGTAAATATGTAAATAAATCATCCAGACATAGAACTCTCCTGCTACTTTTGATGTAAATGTAGATTTAAGTACAAAATAAATAAAAGAGTAAATAATGAAATGCATACATAATAAAATGTATCTTAAAATACATTTAAGTCAAGTCAAGTCAAGTCAGATTTATTTATATAGCACTTTTTACAATGGAGCATTGTCTCAAAGCAACTTTATAAGTTTAGATTATCTCCTAATAACTACATCCAATCCCAAATTGAGCAAGCCTAGGGCGACAGTGGCAAGGAAAAACTCCCTAGTTCTAGGAAGAAACCTTGGGAAGAACAAGACTCAAAAAGGGACCCAACCTCCTTGGGCGGCGTAGATGATAAATTTAAGAGCGAAACTAAAGTCATGGAGTCAAATGTTTAAATGTTCAAATTAACTATAATACAGTGGGGCAAAAAAGTATTTAGTCAGCCACTGATTGTGCAAGTTCTCCTACTTAGAAATATGAGAGAGGTCTGTAATTTTCATCATAGCTACACTTCAACTATGAGAGACAAAATGAGAAAAAAAATCCAGGAAATCACATTGTATGATTTTTAAAGAATTGA
>JAJAGP010003856.1:29692-62805 GCA_025084515.1 Ancistrus triradiatus | reverse complement strand
CCATGAACTGAATCTCAGGAGAAGGTGGGTCATGCAGCAAGACAACGACCCTAAGCACACAAGCTGTTCTACCAAAGAATGGTTAAAGAAGGTTTTGGAATGGCCAAGTCAAAGTCCTGATCTTCATCCAAATGAAATGTTGTGGAAGGACCTGAAGCGAGCAGTTAATGTGAGGAATCCCACCAACATCCCATAGCTGAAGCTGTTCTGTACGGAGGAATGGGCTAAAATTCCTCCAAGCCGGTGTGCAGGACTGATCAACAGTTAGGGGAAAGGTTTAGTTGCAGTTATTGCTGCACAGGGGGGTCACACCAGATACTGAAAGCATAGGTTCACATACTTTTTCTACTCACTAATATGTAATATTGGATCATTTCCTCAAATAAATGACCAAGTATAATATTTTTGTCTCATTTGTTTAACTTGGTTCTCTTTATCTACTTTTAGGACTTATGTGAAAATCTGATGATGTTTTGGGTCATATGTGCAGAACTGTAGAAAATTCTAAAGGGTTCACAAACTTTAAAGCACCACTGTTTGCGTAGCATAGCATACCTTACACAAGCTTAATACTGTACATGACCGTGACCACTTGTGCCACGTCTCTCTATGTCGTGCACTACAGAGTTCCAAATCAAGCACGGGAGAGTATCATGGTGCGTAGCGTACCTTAAATATGCTTAAAACACTTGTATTAAACTACAGTTGGGCACATTTGTTAACATAAAGCTTATTTTATAATAAAGCGTTGAATTTATTGAATACTGTGTTGACAGTGGAAAAACAAAACGATTGTTGTGTGACCTCGGCTTTTCCTCACTACATTTCTCAGTGGGCATCACTCCACCACATGACACTGTCATGCACGTTTCTCATTTAGTATGGGAGATGGTTTCACTTAACTGGGAAAATTCAAAATTGAGTACAATTTCTGCTGAGTGTGTATTTGCGTATCGGATTCCCATTGTAAAGTCGGAATATCGTAAAAGGGGGAGTACCTGTAGACTAAACCGAAGAAACAAAATAATTTACAGGAAGGTTCTCTGAATCTTTGAGTCTAGCTGATGTGCGTTTTTTCTCTCAACAGTACCTCAGAACACGATGGATTCTCATCGGAACTCAGACTCCAAACGTTTGGAGACAGAAGCTCCCAGTCAGAACACTTCGCCTTCACACTGTTCATCTAACCTAGACCTCAACTTCCCTCTGCCTGGAGAAAGAGGCCCAGCCTGCCTGGTTAAGGTAGAACTGTTATTTTGATACTTAAAACGGATTAGTTTTAAGGCTGACCTAGAGGTTTTCAGTGGTGACATGAATTCATAATGGCATTAAACACCATCCAGTCAATCAACCTTATATTGTCATTGCACAACTTGGAATGTACGCACACTAGTGCTGGGCAGTATTCGGGTTATAATTTCCTGTACGGTATTGATTTTTCACTTACTGCTATACCATGGCATAGCTGAAACAACAGCTGTAACATTTTTGTGTAAGTTCTCAGCCGTCCAGGTTATGGTAGACTTGAGTGTTTGAGTTGAAGGCAACTGGACTCCTTGGTCTTTGAAGATGTTTCACCTCTCATCCGAAAGGCTTCTTCAGTTCTCGAAACTGATGGGAAGTCCTGGGTGTTTAACCTCTGGTCTCCTTGGAGGTGGTCCTGAGAGTACTGCCATCATGTTAATCCTTAGACTGTCATGAGTCGAGGTGTGAATGGGGGTAAAACCTCCTTGGAGGGGATCTCAAGACTGATTTGTAGGTGGCTGATGACTGATGACGTAAACCACCCCCTCTGTTCAACGATGCTTGTTCTAGTTGGACATAAGTTGCCTCCTTCACACCTCTTTCAAACCTCTCAAACAGTCTGCTCTGTCCAAAATAGGAACATTTGTATCCTCAAAGGAGTGTCCCTTGTTCTGTAACTCTTCAATAAGCAGCAAGTTATGTGATATTGTTTGCTGCTGAGAAGCACTACATAGAATGGCATCACTGACCGGCATACTAGGCACAGCTTACTCGCTAGCCAGTTAGCATAACGGTGCGTTCACAACTCAGGGAGTCTCCGTCACTGATTGGGGAACAGAAAACAGGATGAAGAAAGTGAGACTGGAGAGGCAAAAGAAGAACTTGTGCCCGTGAAAGGCATTGAGTCTGCAGTTTGGAAGTTATTTTGGTTTTTAAAAGTCCAACGCAGATCAAAATGCTATACATTGGAAAGTTTGTGGAGCCGGGGTTGGAAGCTGACATGACCTCAGCAGATATCGAGAGTCTGTGCAGTTGTGGTTGTTGGGTTCAATGCTGTTAACCAGTAGCACCAGTGAAAGAGGGAATCCAAAGGCTCAGACATTAGTTGAGTAGGAATAAGACAAGAAACACAAGTGCTGGAGTGACTGTATGACACCAGTGACCACATTGCTGTATTTTAAATGTACCATAATTGGTCTCTTATTTTTGTTTAAGTATGTTAAATGCATAGCCTTTTTGTTAATGCTCTTAGTTTAACATTGGCAGGTATACAACGACTGGGACAGTTTCAAACTGAACGACATGTTGGAGGTCTTTGGCATTCTGTCAGTGGATCCTGCGCTCAGTCTGGCAACTGATGATAAGTAGGTTTTTTTATTGATATATTTACAGAACTTTCTTTGAAGGAAACATATTTTGAAATGCCGTTGTCCTGTGTGCATTGTTAGGGAAGCATCATCTCTGCTGGACCCTATAGAAAGCATGGAGACTGTGGAGGAGCAAAGAGCTCATTGTCCGCCTGCATCCCTCGTGCCTCGACTGCACATGCTGTATGCCCAGCCGCTGCAACACAACAATCCACTATTGCCCCCTGCTGTCTTAGACGACAATGGAGCCTGTAAGAGTGTTAAAACTGTTTTGTTGCCATGTCATGCAATAAAATGATCATGACTTGGTTATTTTGCATGAATCTGTTTAGTTTTGAGGAGCATCGTGAATGAGATGGCTTCAATCAGAGCAGAACTGCTTGCTTTTCTCACACATATCTTCCTGGGAGACGGTCTGGCTGCTGAGTACCTCATTCTCCATCTCATCTCCAGTGTGTGAGTTAGTCACCCTTTATGGATGTTTTTGCACCATTTTATATATATATTTATATACACACACATACAGTGGGGCAAAAAAGTATTTAGCCAGCCACTAATTGTGCAAGTTCTCGTACTTAAAAAGATGAGAGAGGTCTGTAATTTTCATCATGGGTACACTTCAACTATGAGAGACAAAATGAGGGGAAAAAAATCCAGGAAATCACATTGTAGGATTTTTTTTAAAGAATTTAATTGTAAATTATGGTGGAAAATAAGTATTTGGTCAATAACAAAAGTTCAGCTCAATACTTTGTAACATAACCTTTGTTAGCAATGACAGACGTCAAACGTTTACTGTAAGTCTTCATCAGGTTTGCACACACTGTAGCTGGTATTTGGGCCCATTCCTCAGTGCAGATCTCTAGAGCAGTGATGTTCTGGGGCTGTCGCTGGGCAACACGGACTTTCAATTCCCTTCACAAATTTTCTATGGGGTTGAGGTCTGGAGACTGGCTAGGCCACTCCAGGACCGTGAAATGCTTTTTACGGAGCCACTCCTTTGTTGCCCGAGCGGTGTGTTTGGGATCATTGTCATGCTGGAAGACCCAGCCACATTCCATCTTCAATGCTCTCACTGATGGAAGGAGGTTTTGACTTCAAATCTCACGGTACATGGCCCTGTTCATTCTTCCCTTAACACAGATCAGTCGTCCTGTCCCCTTTGCAGAAAAACAGCCCCAAAGCATGATGTTTCCACCCCAATGCTTCACAGTAGGTATGGTGTTCTTCCTCCAAACACAATAAGTTGAGTTTTTACCAAAAAGTTCTATTTTGGTTTCATCTGACCACATGATATTCTCCCAATCCTGTTCTGGATCATCCATATGCTCTTTGGCAAACTTCAGACAGGCCTGGACATGTACTGGCTTAAGCAGGGCACACGCTTGGCACTGCAGGATCTGAGTCCCTCTCAGCGTAGTGTGTTACTTTTGGTAGCCTTGTTACGTTGGTCCCATCTTTCTGCAGGTCATTCATCAGGTCCCTCCGTGTAGTTCTGGGATTTTTGCTCACTGTCCTCATGGTCATTTTAACCCCACGGGATCTTGCATGGAGCTCCAGATCGAGGGAGATTATCAATGGTCTTGTATATCTTCCATTTTCTTACAGTTGCTCCCACAGTTGATTTATTCACACCACCTGCTTGCCTATTGTAGATTCACTCTTCCGAGCCTGGTGCAGGTCCACAATTTTCTTACTTTTGCTCTTGAGTTTGGAGTCTGACTGTCTGGGGATGTGGACAGGTGTCTTTTATACAGATAACGAGGTCAAACAGGTGCCATTAATACAATTATCGAGTGGAGGACAGAAGAGCTTCTTGAAGAAGTTACAGGTCTGTGAGAGCCAGAAATCTTGCTTGTTTGTGGGTGACCAAATACTTATTTTCCACCATTTACAATTAACAATTAAATTCTTTAAAAATCCTACAATGTGGTTTTTTTTATTTATTTATTTTTTTTTTCCTCCCTCATTTTGTCTCTCATAGTTGAAGTGAACCTATGATGAAAATTACAGACCTCTCTCATCTTTCTAAGTAGGAGAACTTGCACAATCAGTGGCTGACCAAATACTTTTTTGCCCACTGTATATTGACCAGTGGTCACCCTGGTCTCTAAATCAGCATTGGCCATTTAAAAAAAAAAAATAAAAAAAACATATTGGTCGACCACTACTCTGGCTGCTCTTTTTGATGCAACTCTTCCTAATTTTTTGGGCTTGGGTTCGGCACTAAAGTGCACCTCTAGTAGCTGCAGCTTTTCCATAAACCCACCACTCTACCTTCATGTTGTAAGCCCCACTGGCATTGAACCCAGGATCTCTCAAGTTGCCATTTCCTGCATCTAACCACTGAGTCAATTAGGTTGCCACACTGGTCTCCAAGATATTGAGCGTAATTGAGAAGTGACTATGCAATGCAAGACTTAAGAAGAACTCTGGAAGTACATTAGAAGGAAAAGTTTAGCACTTAGCACAACAAATTTGTTAGTCATGCTTTTGCTCCAGGTGGTCTCTGTAGGATTCTTAATGGTGATTGTATGTTCCATCCTAATAACATCATCCCACCACTACTTTTTTTTTTTATGCTACACCAAATTCTTGCTCCCAATTTTGTTTTAACCTTTAAGTGAACTGTTGTAGTAGGGGTGTGTGATACTGACCAAAAAAAAATCTCTCTTTTCTGGGATTTTGTCAGTAATGATCATTAAATTATACTAAAGTATTCAAACATTGCTTGAACCCATCTCTCTCAACCACCTGAATTGGCACCGTGTCTTTCACGATTAAATTGGTGACAGCATGAATGACACCAGAATGATTTCGTCAAGAGGTGTGTTTCTGTGCTGGTACTGTGGCTGTTGTAAGTCTGTCATCAGCAGCTGACTCCTGAAGTTTGTCATGATCTTCATATTCTGCATGATGGTTACGGAAACAAGTTGGTTGTCCAGCTGTCTCTAATGGCAACCAATTTCTGACAATTTGAGCAACATCCATCATTTCCAGACCAGACTAAATCCATGCAAGTGAGGATGAGCCAATTAAATCTAACTATGTAGACTGCAAGGCATTGTCTCTTGCCCTGGTTTGTTCACTCATTGTTAACATCAGTCATGCACTTGTAGGTAGGATGCTAGCTTGATTTGTGACACCTGCATGCACTTAGTGCGTATGCGCGGTAGTCTGTCCTACCTGGCTGCATGATGCAGTGTTTTTCAAAGTGAGTGACGTGCTCGTGTCAGCTCGCACATCGTCAAAACAACAATTAATATATTATTATAATATATTATACTAAATATATTGCACACCCCTAGCTTGTAGCTTGAGATTTTTTGAATTTGTATTATGTAGATTAGCAGTGCATGGTTATGAAACACAGCTTGGAAATTGAAATCTTGCTATACATACGCTACAATGGTTTTGCGTAGTGTGCGGTCTATACCCGAAACCTCGTCAGGTAATTATGCATAGGGCTGCAACTAACGATTATTTTAATAATCGGTCGATTAAAAAAAAAAAAAAAAACCTTTCCATGTCTTTATTCAGAAATATAACATTAAATAACAGAGCAAATAAGTGCTTACAATAAATGAATAATAATAATAAATTAAATTCATTAATACATTAAAATAAATTAAATAATAAAGAAATATAAGTGCATCTCTGATGCAAACACTACATACAAACCTTTCTTTAGGAACTTTGCATTGCAATCCAAAAATGTTACCATGTCAACATGCTCCAGGCTAAAGCTGGCTCTCTTTTTAGAGACTATGGCCCTGTCCACACGAACACGGGTATTTTTAAAAACGTAGCTTTTTCTATGCGTTTTGACCGTTCGTCGACACGAAAACGGACTTTTTTTTGCAAAACTCCTTCCAGGGTGAAGATTTTCAGAAACTCCGTTTTCAGCGTTGTCGTTGGACTGGGAAAACGGAGAGTTTCTTGCTTGTAACGTCATTTGTGCGCCGTTATCTCCTTTGTTTACATGAGGCGATTTTGTGCAATAGCGGACGTAGCCAAAATAGTGCTAGCTGTAACACTGCTGGCCGCACTTGTTACAAATCTACAAATACATTTACAATTATTACTTTTTCATTACACTGAAGAACAGAGGCGTCAAAGCGCTACGGAGGTCACTACTATATCCATCACACCCACGAAGCAGTTCCCGCCCCCAGCGCCGCCGGTTTTGGACGAGACCCGGTCGGACCTCTCGTTGGTGGGACAGCTTTCAAAACGAAGTGGTTGTTGAAGAAGAATGGCGAGAAAATGTTTGTATGCATAGGACATTGCTGTTGTCGTTGAGTGAGCTGCTTCGCCGGCATACAGGACTGCTGGTTTGGCACTGCTCCTGACAGCGACTTTGTGCGTTTTTGCGTTTTCATGTGGACGAGGCTTTTTGTTTAAACAGTGCTTGTGTGGACGGAATGTTATTTATAAACGAATTTGAAAACCCCCGTTTTAGAAAATACCCGTGTACGTGTGGACATAGCCTTAACGCTAACTTATTTTGAAGATTCCACGTCCGCGCCGGCTCCGCCTCGCTCTGTTCTATCGCTCGTGTTTTTTTTTCAGCGCTGACCGCAAGTGCCGCAAGTAACGTAAGCGGATATGATAAGGCGGGGGACACACAAATCATGCAAGACAACGAATCGATAATGGAATTCGTTGTCAACGCTTTTAATAATCGATTATCGATTTTATCGATTCGTTGATGCAGCCCTAATTATGCAATTGCCTTTTTATCACCCTGAAACAGTCATTGCTCACTTAACAGCTTACGGTTCTATTTGGTTCTGTTGTGCCCTAGACCCACAGTTGCTGAGCTTGCACATTGTAAGACTGTAGCACTTGTAAGTTACTCTAGGAAAGTGCAGATGCTGACTGCTGTAAGCTAAATGTGAAGTCATTTCGGATATAAACGAAATGACTACTTATAAAATAAGGCATCAAAGAGATTTGAGTCATTCTCTGAGTGATTGAGTGATGGATGTAGTGAGCTCAAGATCTTGATAAATTCATTTGTTGGACTACGTATTACTCGCATGAGTCATGCTGGGTAGGTTTATTTATTTAATGTGACAGGTCTTCTCTTGTAGATATGCCAGACGAGATGTTCTTCCTCTGGGCAAATTTGCACTTAATGTCAGCGGCTGCCCACTCGGCTCTCCCTACACAGAACAACTCTACCAAATCATCCAACAGCTTGTACCATCTGTGAGTATATAATGATTTACATTGTTGTTCTTCACAGATCTTCCAAAAACATTAAATCCACAAACAGACTGAATAACAAATAATATTGATTATCTGGATACTACAGTAAATGGTAAGCTCTGGGATATATTGGACAGTGAGTGAACAGTTGGTTCTTGTAGTTGACATATTGGATGTGGGAGACCCGAGTGACTTTGACAAGGGAATGAAGCCTAAATAAATTAGACACGTAACACCAACCTAAATCTTGTTGCAGTGGCTTTATTTTTTGGCTGATTGGTGTACATCTTAATATGCATCTTTTATACAAACACAGTTGCACAACCTTAGAAATGATTTCACTCTGTGTAGTCATACAGGCTTTGTATGAGTCTCCACAACATGAACACTCAGCGCATGGTGCCACGGAAAGACTACACAGCCAACCGGCTGCTAAGTGGAGTTTTGCAGTTGGCAAGAAACACCTCTCTGATTCTGGATGAGACACAGCTTGAGCAAGGCCAGCTGGATGCTACAGGTTAGAACACTGTGTAATAACACTTATGTTTATTAACTGTATAAAAGCAGTCTTCTGTATGCCACTGAAACAAAACCTTTTCTTGACTATTGAAATATTTGTGTAATTAAATGTAATGAAAAAATATAGGCTCTGCCACCTAGTGGAACTGCCTAGATGCCTCCTACATGAAACTTGGTGTTTAACTCCTTTTCTCCCTTAATTTGCATGAAGTGAAAGTAGGGGTGTGTTATTGCCAAGAAATTCACAACTTGAGACAATTAGATGATACTTTGGCAGTGTGTATGTTGGGTCTAAAGTATTCAAAACTTGCTTGAACCCATCTCTCTCATCCGCCTGAATTGGCACCGTGTCTTTCGTGATGTAATTAGAGACAGCTTTTGTTATGTCTTGCCATCTGTTGGTTTTCTTTGTTGTAAGGCACTTTTTTGCACCCAGTCAAGTCTTCTGGGTGTGTTTTTGTGCTGGTACCTTGGCTGTTTTAAGCCTGTCGTGTACAGCTGCCTCCTGAAGTTTGTCATAATCTTCATATTCTGCATGGTGGTTAGTTTGCAGATGGTGAAATAATTTATGTATACAGAATGCCAGGACAGCCAAAACATTAAAGAAACACCAAACTCACCAGTCTGTTAGGCTTATTTGGAGATCAAGTTCATCCTCGCTGCCAGGAAGTGGTTTATTACCGTATTTTTCGGACCATAAGGCGCACTTAAAATCCTTGAACTTTCTCAAAAATCGACAGTGCACCTTTAAATGCGGTGCGTCTAATGTATGAAGTATTCTGGTTGTGCTTTCTGACCTAGAAACCGATTGTAGATGGTACACGGCGCTCATAAATCTGTCAATGTTTTAGCACGGCCTTGGTAGGTTACGAAGCTTACAGCCACCGTAGTGCGCAGCATCGCGGAGTAATACGGTAGGTGCTTCAGCATTAGGGTACGTGCATTCATTCATTCATTTTCGAAGCGGATTTCAAACACAACGCTATCAGTCATGCAGTACAACATGGACATGGAGCAGCTGCGAGAGAATTCAACATTAACGAATCAATGGTACGGAAGTGGAGGAAGCAAGACGACGCCCTGCGCCAGGTAAAGACCAAACTGAGCTTCCGAGGGAACTTAAGAGTTTTGTTTGATTTCATGCGCCTTATAACCCGGTGCGCTTTATAGCCCGGAAAATACGGTACTAGTGATGCACGATATATTGGCGGCCGACACATTATTTTCCGATATATAGACTTTTATCAGATATCGGCATCGGTCCGATATTAGAATTTTAGCCGATATTATAACCGATATTTATAATATATTTACATATGAATATTTCTTTTGTTTTTCTTTTGGCTGTTATTCATTAAGCAAAATATCTGATGATGCTGACTATAGTTATGGATGCAGTTCTATTCTTGGAGCTTCTCAGTCATAAGATTTCTTACACTCTTAATTGTTCTTGTTGCTGACTGTACCAGTTCAAGACTGGGAAAAAAAAAAAAGCATCCCACCTTTTTCAAGGAAGGATAAAAAATAAAATGGAATGAAACAATTTTTCCTGATTAACTGTTTTGTATTATTATTTTATTGCAAAAATGATTTACTGTATTTGAAATGCAGAAAGGGTAAATTATCGGTTTTGAACATCGCCATCGGCCACAATAATGTGCTAAAAATCGGTTATCGTATCGGCTCAAGAAATTCAGTATCGGCGCGTCTCTATTACTATGTAGGCAGACTTGGCTGACATTGCTGATTTGTTGCATGTTCCCTTTCAAGTCGCCACTTGAGGTTATCTGAGTCTAATTGCATGCGTGTAATCAGTGGAGTTTATTTAACAATAGAGCTGGCATTATTGGAATAAACACTCCAACTGATGAACAAGGTGAGATGATGTTCCAGTAAAATGTTTCCCCCCATTTTCCAGCAATGATGACTGACCAATGAGCCAAATTAGAGTTCCAAGGTCCATTCCCTTGGACCTAGAGAATGTGCAGACCTAATTAGATTGGGTCTAGTTTGGAATGAAGGAGAACTGTAAAAGAGAAAGTGTGCATGCATGTTATTTTCACGTCTGTCCTCAGTACTGTCATCCCCTGTAATGTGGCACAGGCAATGGAATAAGGAAGCATCACCTGAAGGGGAAGGCAATGTTACTTGGAGCTGTAATTAAATTTTTTTTATACTTTTATGAGCAAGACAAAATCTATGGCTGTCATGTTCAATTTACTCCATCTGTACACACACGTTTAATTTATATATATATTTATTTGCTCGTAACTAATGTCGCATTAGTAAAGTCTCTTTCCTTACGTGGTGGTGAACAAACTAACATCAGAGTGCAGTTTGTATCATGTCTAGATTGCCAAATGCACTGGAATGACTCCACTCGTTGCTATGATGCGTTACCCATCATAAATGATTTTCTAATGACAAAAGTAGATTCATTCTGACTGGGTGACTTGTAACAACACAAGTGCAGTCGATTTCTGTGATTGTATTTATGAGACTGGATCAGCTTAGGGCTGGGCGGATATGACCAAAAATTTGTATCACAGTATTTTTAAAGATTTTGGCAGTTTCATGGTATATCATGGAATTCTTGGCGGTGGGAGGCTTTTATATAGGTTTGTGGCTTACTCTACTGTTGTCAGGAGTACATGGAGTATAATACACACTATTTGTATTGTATTCTTTATATAATGAATTCTTTCTACTCAGCGCTCAGCAGCACTTGCAGTGGCGAAAAATATTTTAGAATTTGGGTGTACTGGTTGCACCGGTATACTGCCCAGCTGTAGATCAGCTGCAAATTGCACTTTAATGTTAACCAACTTGTTAAACTGAAGTCTGGGATGTCTGAAGTTCTTTATACTTGTGGCTCCACTTATTTAATTCTGGTCAATATATTTTTATTTGGAGTACTGTGCACAAGTCTGAGGCCAACAGATTTGTTGTTTTAGCAGTTGTATAATGACCATACCGATGTAGTTCTACAATTACAGACTGTAGTCCATCTGTTTCTCTACATGCTTTGTTTGTCCCCTTTACTCTGGTCTCTAATGTCAGGACCAGCACAGATAAGGTACTGTTTGGGCTGTGCTAAAACTTCATTACAGCAATATATTGCAGTATTTATTTTCTCAATGTACTGCATTGATTTTCAGCACAAAACATCAATTTTCTGAAGTGAAAAAAACCTGTTTTAAATGTGGAGTAAACTACAATCTCTGCTCCTGTAGATGTTGCAGTGCATGGTTTTGGCTCAATTTGTTTGTTGAACTATCAATGTAATGAATTAAGATGACTCCTTGTACACTAACTTGTATTTCAGCTGTTATGTTTTCAGTGAACTATGTGGAATTATATTGCAGTGTATCATGATATAATCATATTGTGACCCGTGTATCATGATGTCATTTCCAATACCCACCACTATCAATGGCTGACTCCAAAAATTTCAAACTTGGGTTTGTCACTAATGCTTAATGCGTGCATAATATCATTATACTATTGCTAAAACAAAAAAAGAAATGTCCTCGTTACATTGCCCCCTCGTCACTTTACCCTGTTCATCACTCTAATGAATGGTAGACCCTTGTTTGTTTGCATTGACCATATTGATCATTTACTCTAATCAGCTATAACATTAAAAACTTATGACAGGTGAAGTAAATAGCGCCGGCAGTGGGATGCTCTGGGCAGTGTTCTACTTTGAATCGTTTGGTCCTGGCAGTCATGGGATGTTAGTTTGACATGAATCATCTACCTAAACATTGTTGCAGAACAAATGCACTCCTTCATTCCCCTGCACCCTGCCGCACACCAAACGTTGATCAGGGATCGATTGAGTAACGTGACAAAAAGTCTTGACTTGGTCTCCATTTAGAATCTCTTAAGCCGATCGAGCATCTGTGGGATGTGCTTCACAAGCAAATCCAATTCATGGAGGCCCCACCTTACATCTTGGTGGCGGACAGTACAAGACATTTTCAGTGGTCATTTGGAGTGAGTACACGGCTCTGGGTCAGAGCCTTGCCTGGATGAGGGGGGCTGCACAATATTAAGCAGGTGGTTTTGTGGTGTTATGGCTGATTGGTGTATGGGTATTTGTAGTAACTATGTAGCCAGGAATTTGAGGTAACCAGGGAACATTTTCAAGAAGGTTGTGGTTTATAGAGCAGAAAGGGCCTAGAAGTGTGTGTGCAGTTTTATGAAATCAAATAAAATGGGCTTTTTCCATGCTGGAATTCATGCAGCTTTTGTAAATGGGTCTCAGTTGAGGTGTTTTCATAATGCTAACAAGAAATGATAGAAGCCTTTGTGAACTAAGTAACAGTAGGTTGGTGGTATTTCAGAATGGTTCAAAACAATGCAAGCAAGTGGGAAGGGTCAAGTGCAGCCTTGTTAGGATTTTCTGACAAGAGTGGACTACAGAGCAGTGGAAGACTTTCTATAGGCCACAGCAAAGACACTGACACTGTAGATATGTGGGCCATAACAATAGCGCTGTGTCACATTACATGAGTCACTAATACTGACGTGGTACTGTGCCCCCTGTTTCTAAAAATCACTCTAAATCCTTTTCACACCGAGTGGTTTCTTATTCGTCTTGGTGTGCTTTTGCGTAATATTAGAAAAGCCACAGGCTATAAAGTTTCATGAAAATGGCTCAAATACCTTGTTTATTCAAGTGGCAGAAGCAGGTTTTTTAATGCTGTATTGACAAGAGATGTTGAACCCACATCCTGAATTCAATGAATAGTTTTGCTTGCTTTCTTGAAACATGTTGTGCGCTGTATGAAGGCCTGTGCATCTCTTTCCTGTAGGTGTGCGCAACATCACTGCTCTGGGCAACCTGATCTCCTGGCAGAAGGTTGATTATGACTTCAACTACCACCAGATGGAATTCCCCTGCAATATTAACGTGCTCATCATGTCCGAGGGCCGATCACTGCTCCCGGTAAGGATAGCAGGTCTTGCATGTTGGTCTTGCCCTTGTTCTTGCACTGTCAGGTTCTTTCAAACGGTAGAGGGCCTACAGAAAGACGAGTGTGTGTTGGATTTCACAGGCGCTCTCAGCCGACTGGCACGCGCATTACCGGATGTTTCCATGGAGCAGCTGTAGAGACTGGCTGATATTTCTGTTTCAATCCACCCAGGCCTTGTCAGCTCTCTGTCTGGGCTCTCGATGCTGCCTCGCTCTGATGATAAACAACCTGTGGAATGTGCTGTGCTATTCCTGTGTGGTGGCTCATGAGTTACCATGACTGCATCTGCACTACAAGGGCAGAATGGCAGAGGGGGCTGTGACAAACCATCCATTCACTGAAAATGACTCGACAAAGGCCGGCTTTAGGTTTCCACTTTAAATAGCCAGTACATTTTCAGCATGCAAGGCATTTGCTTGTCATTTTGAAACAAAGCCCAGTGATTCCTGGGTTTCTTTAATCTCGCCTTTCCACTGTCATGGAAATCATGAAAAAATAACTAAAACTGTTTTCAAACCTGTACATGTTTTGGAACAAGCCTTTTTTTGGGGGGGTCGGCATGGTTGAGCAAGCAGTTAGCGCTGTCACCTCACAGTGGCCGCCAGAGATCCCAGGTTCAGTCCTGACCTTGGGGACTTCGTCCACATTCCAAAGACAAGCATTAGGTTAATTGGTTGCTCTAAATTGTCCAAGTGTGAATGTGTCTGACTGGTATTGCTGTAACCTTGCTCCTGTTCTGATTATCTATTAATGCTAATGTAACATTAAATAAACAAACACCTTTTTTTTTTTCTTTTTCATTCTTTTGGAGTGTGTCATATTTAAAAAAACATGGTACAAATATGGCCATAAGTCATATTTGTATGGCACGGCTCCTCCCAAATTATTGTAGGTGCGAAAGTGCCTTTTGTCTGCGACCAGTGTTCCTCCAGTATTTACAAAACAGAAGGATTGCCTCATTCACAGTTGTACATTTCAAAACCTTTCATTTAAGTGTATTTTCAGTAGTAATGTTGTTAATGGCATTAACATTTGAATGTGTAACAACTGTAATAAGGAACCTGGATTCTGATCAGTGCTTTAATTTGTCCCGTCTTTAGTGTGACTGTCAGGTCCACCTACATCCCACTGTGAACCCCCCTAACTTGGAGGAGTACCTGAAGGCTATACAGGCCACGCAGCTTCCATCTCAGCTCAACAGATACCGTGTCTACCTTTCAGCCGCTCGCACACTGGACTACAGCATCTCTGACCAAATCACCAAGGTCAGCTAAGCTAGATAAGATTCTTGACAGTTGCTGTTTTTGTATGCATGTGGTCTCAACTGGACAATATAGGACCACTTGGCCATCTGGCTGCTCTTTGAAACTTTTTAGGGTTGACTGCTGCCTTCTGTATGGTAGGGCCTGGCTGATGCTATAAAACACATTGCATATGCAGATTGTCAGTAATGCTGGTTAGTGCAGTTTTATTAGGGCAGTCAAAAGCAAAATGCCAGTGGCAGTATCTGAATCACATTTTTGATATTAGACCATGTGAAGCACCCATAGTTGTGCACTGGCAGAAATTGTCCACTAATTAGTATTCCTTTAATTCTGCGTGCATCACTAGTAGTCTATAGGGACCAGAACTGCAAAGAGTTTGGGACACTTAAACAACTTTGCTCATTACTATGAGACAGCAGATGCTGTCACACATACACAGGGTTCAGTGTAACTGTGTAGTTTGGTAGTATTGCCTGCCTGAGACGTAACTGCACACAGAGTTTTGCAGCAACCCAACATTTCTATCTGGATTCGTTATTTTTTTTGTCAATGAGTGAATATATCTTTTTCTTTGTGGGCTCGTTTGATTAAAATATCATTGATAACACTATGTAACACAAGTTTTGTTCCCAGCTTTTTAATGTTATATTCCAATTGCTTATGTCTAAAACAAATTAAAAATTGCTTACATTCATCATAAACTTCGCTTTTGTGACCTCGGCAACGAAAATTATGAATTTTTATTATAGAAACAGGTCACCAACAGGCATGCTGAAGTATGCTTTGTAGGCCTCACACATCTTAGCAGATGCTTCCACAGGGTACTTTTTCACTCTTGTCTTTATAAAATGGCCCCATACATAGCAAAATGTGTCTGCTGGATGTATGCAACCTCTTGATGCCATCTAAATGGACTAAGTTGCTGTGTACTGTAAGGAAAAAGGATGTCTCTCCAAACTCGATAAAAATGGTCAATCTTTATTCCATGCAGTATCAAAGTACAAGAGTGTACTGAGGATTCAGCAGAGCAAGACTGATCACCCGGTAGCAGAGTAACACACACTATATACATTTGAAAGTAGTGGTCCTTCCTAAGCTCCTCTGTAATGGGTGTGGGGTGAAGTGTGAATACTGTCGTTATCAGAATCTGAATAGAGAATGAATTCACACCTGTCTGTCTAGGTCAGTTCCCCTTTGTCTGTGATGGCTGTTGCCCACTTACTATGCAATCCCAATCAATGAGATCATGTCTCTCCGTCTCTCAGGAAGGGCTATAGTGGCCCTATATAACTAGTTATACAGCTACCTACAATTCTGTACAGTCCCAGAAAGTTCTAGATAATTCTGGACAGTTCTAGAAACTTCTTGATAGTTCTCACAATTCCAGAAGCTTCTTAAGTATCTTGAAATATGGCGAATATCCTTAAAAATAGATCAAAATAAAATTATTTCAAAATAAAATGATTTCAAAATATCATTGTGCTGACCACAAAAGCAAAGTTTACAGGGAATAATAACTTTTTTCTATTCATTTAGGGTACAAACAATCAGGAAAACACACTTAACAACTGGGAACAAAAAATTTTTTGAAAATTGTTACATGGTGTAATCGATTCATTTAACAGTCAAGCGATGTATCGTATCAGATTGGAAGAGTCACACTGACTTTCAAACCTGTTCTTTCAATCCCAACGACACAGGCAGTGGAGGAAGACTTTGTTGAGATGCGCAAGGATGATCCTCAGAGCATTTCTGCTGAGGACTTGCATAGGATGCTAATAGTGGCGAGGTAGGTTGAGACTGTGTACCGTTTGTTTGCTTTCACTGAGTGGATGTTAGTAATAATGAAATTTGGACAAACAATTGTCTGAAGAATTGTTATAAATGATATGATATACTTGTTCGGTTAGGTGGGACCACATGTGACTGTTTTATTCCTGATTGTGTAATGATCATACAGCCTAATAACCATTTCTAATATGTAATTATTTATCATTACAGCTGTAATCATTCAACTATCATTAACATATCCTGTGAAACTAGAGATTTCTGAAGTAGTGCCAGCTCTGCTTACTCTGTCTTTGACCTTATTTACATAGACCAGGTGGGGGGTTCTTGTGTGGGATTTGGCAACCCTGGAATTAAATGCAGCACCTGCTAAACAGCTGTTGAACACTTTCTGGAAACAATATATACTCAAGGAAATGTCTTTGATTAATATTTAAGATTGAAATTTGTCATAACTGTGAGATGATTGGCTGGTTGAAAAATAGAATTTATTGCTTGGGTCATGTAATCCCAGAGTTTTCCCATTATCTGATTACTCAAGTGCATGTGTACTCGAGCGGACTATCGACTGTTTTTCTGCAGTCATCTGATTATTAACTGCGTGTAAACACACTCACTGTTATTTACTTCACCTGTCACTGGTTGTAATGTCATATGAGTTTTGTAAGTGCAATCTTTTCTGATGAATAGTATAAACTTGATTGTTGTTTTCATATTCTAATAAAGTCGTATCTGTATTACTGCTGTTCTTTGGAACTCGGTTTTTAGTAGTGGAGAAATGTGCTTCCTACATTCAGTTGCATGAACTTAAAATCCAACGTGAAACTTAATCATGGATTGTGTTCCAATCTTTAAAAAAAAAAAAGGGGGGCTTTGAGTTGGATTGCCCACTCATAATGCAGATTCCCATTCAGTATGGCAGAATGTGCACTGCATCTCAGCTTTTAGTGCTGATTTACTGGATTAAAGTCAAAGTGGCTTTCAGCTTTAATTTTTTTACCAATAATGGCCTAACACATTACTATCAGCTATACTCAGCGTACGTACACAAATTAACCTTTTATAATGACGATTTATTAGTGCAAATATGATCACACTCAGCGTTCCTTTAATGCGCGTAAGTATGCAATCTCAAATACTGAACCATTTTGTTTTTGCCTGCAGGTTGCTGTCATTAAGCTGTGGAGAGACGACTCTTTCCAGGGATGCTTGGAGTAAAGCTAAGGAACTGGAGATGCTGCGGACCAGTCGAACACAGCAGCATAAATGTGTGAATGGCAACGAGCCTTGATGTAACTCCTTATTGACCACATCAGAGAAGAGAATATTTTCTGTGTTTAGTACAATGTTAATTTTTCTTTCTTTTTTTTGTACAGCATTGAGATTTTCATTTTTTATTCTACTCTTTTTAAGGTTTGGGGGAGAAATAAATAGTGGTATTTTTGAGGTGTGAAAACGTGCACAAATTGAATAACAGGCTTGCAGGAAAAGCTCTTGATCATTCAGGCTCTGAACATGTTGAAAGAAAAACATTAAAGTTATCTGTCTGCTAAGAGAAAGCTTTACATCTCATTTCTGGATGTCTGGTCTGTGCTAAATATGGTGGCTGTCCATTTTTAGGAGGTGCCTGTGGGTCTTGTATCTCACACTTGAAGGCTAAATGTCTGGAATGCACTACCATCTAGCATGGGGCAGGTCTATGGGATCTCACTGCGAAGGAATTCATAATGGTAGTGTGGAGAATTCTCCTTGAACGTTAAATTACATTAAATGTTGTGTACTTCATCTTTGCAACAGCATAGGACTATAGTTGTTGAGCCCAGTTCAGGTGACCTCATTCCAGAGCCGTTCCCATGTCAGAAATTCCACATTGCACCATGTTAGTCTACCAAAAGAAAACTTTAAAGTTTAACCTGAACTACAATAAAGGTTTTAAAGCCTACAAACAGTACGTAGACAACCAGGCTGTTTTATATTATTTATTTAAAAAGCCTCCCAAATATCCCATACTATTTTACAATACAGCAGCTTTACATTATTATTTGCAAACAAAGTACAGGACTGAAAAGACTGTAATTAAATTCTGGGTACACGAGACGAAAACCTCACTTGTGTGGCAGGAGTCATTTACACAGACGTGGGACGGTACTGAGGAGTGTTAACGATGTGAAACACTTCACACGAGTCAAATCATTTTCAGAGAAAAAACAGTTCAGTTATGCGAGAGCAGTAACAGCTAGTTTAAACGTGGTTCCCAAAGCTCTTGTGTCAAATGATGGTCATTTTACAGTAAGAGACAAAAAAAACACAGAGGCTGTGATGCCATGCATAGACAACAAAAATAATGGGAACAGTAAAAGGTAAACTGAAAAACAGGAATGTTTCCTTGCACAACTGCTCATTGAAAAGCATTATGTACCTTTGCCCTGTACAAATGGTCTAAATTCTAGAATAATATCCAGTCCAGTGCATGCCATAGTAAATAAGTCAACCTACAACTAAAATTCATTAATACAACATATGAGAGCCGTTTTATAACAACCCTCGGAAGGTTTAGTCAGTGCCAGTGTCAGCAGATACCAGAATAACATGCCAAGTGTTGCAGAAATAAGGTGGGAATCAAGTTTGCCTGTGTGGTCTGATGTAGAAACCTCATTTACATCTCCAACCATAATAAGCAAGTGAAATAACATTGTACAGTATATGCATAAAGAAGCTGCATACAAGAAACAAAAAATAATACCAAAACTCAGACATGGTCCACAGAACCCAGGCTTGAGGTGACCAAAGGTTGACTTTGTCAATTTTGCCTTAAATCAAAAACTCCCTAGAGGCTGTTTGTTGGTGATTTTAAAATCACATTAACACACTCTCGACTGTCTTACTGATTAAATACAGTGTTAAACAGATATAATTATGAGAAGTTATATTATAACACTGGTAAAAAATAAATAATTCTTCTGCAATGCAACAGACTCGGATGTTCAGCCCCACATAAAAGTCAGAAAGCTGCTGAAACGAGGATTCGCTTTTTCTGTTCGTCAGTGTGTGACGTACAAGTTGCTTTAGCTCTGTTTCGGTAACTCTTAAAATCAACAGGTACGTTTTTCTCAGTACACCAAATTTGAAAATGGAGAACATATCTCCCCATAAAAATTGCATAGTGTAACTGCTTAAAACCTGGCACATTGATAAAGAATTTAGTTGTTGTGAGGCAGTCACAGGTGGGCCTCTATTTGACAGCAGCTTTGTGCGTGACTCTGCCAATCAGTTTTTATAACTGGAACATTCAGTTTTATAAGGTTTCAATAAGTTTTCAGTACAGCGATATCTCGGTTCTTGTTCATTCATTCAGAAGGCTTGTCAGGAACCCAAAAAACAACGAATTCCAAGCAAAATTTTCCTACAAATTTTCCTGTAAATTGAGTTGATCCATTCCAGACCCCCAGAAAATCCCCACTGTGTAAGGCATTATATGCATTAATGGAGTTGTATTGTACAGGTGCTCCCTGATTTATGAAGGGGATATGTTCTGACAAATCCATCATAAGTTATAAATGTATCATGAACCGATGAGTTTAATACAGTCTATACTCTGTCATAGTAGAGCCTACTAAACATTAACCTACAGTTACCTACTATCATTAACACAAAGGTTATTTTATAATAAAGTGTTGAAAAATCTCATGTAATTTAGTGAGTATTGGATTGAAAGTGAAAAGTAAAAGCAAAACACTTACTCTACTGGTGAACTCCGGGCGCTAGCATAGCTACTAAGCTGGAGCATTCAGTTGGTGTTTTCTATCATAATTAATTTTTAGGATGCATGGGGAGTTATTTGCATCACGACCACAGTACTTTATATATAAAAATGAAGAAAAACACAAACAGAGCATCTTCACTGAGCAAGGACTATTGTGAATCTGAATCACTGAGTAGGGAATCGTGAATCGAGTACGGAATCTGAAACGAGTCAAGTGGATCGTACAAGTGTGGCAAGTACCGAGCAAACAAGGAAAACCCGAGACAAGTTTCTAGTCAAAATGTGGGTTCCGAGGTGGTCAAGAACCGAGGTAACACTGTCCATAACAGGAGATCAAATGGACTGCCTTTAGGTTCAATACCAGTTCCCTAAAATGATCCCTAACCTGATCCCAAAAATGTACGATTATACTCAGCTTGATAAAGTTGATGCTTTTTCACTAGCATTTTATTTATGAAACTCAACACACCTGATGGTTGCCTTTTGCCAATAATTCTGGACCTCACTGTATAATATTACTGATGTTTTGATACAATTTTACACTTCTGTAATAAAAATTTTCCAGGTAGTTATGATTTGACAGCCCAAATACATGTCGGATTAATAACAGTAGACCTGTCTCAAATATTATGCATCTGTAATTAGAATCCAGTCTTACAGTTTTAAAATACATGTAGTTGGCCCTGCAGAACAGGCCCTCAAACACTTCACTTCAAAAACTATTTTAATCTAGTCTCAGACAAGGTCTTTGAGCTAAGAACTTTATGTATTTACGATTGGGACTGGGGTGCTCTAGCGCTTAAGGTACTGCACTATAGACCAGAAAGTTCGGGGTTCAAATCCCACATCTGCCAAGCTACCACTGTTGGGTCTTTGAGCAAGGCCCTTAACTCACGATTGTAAGACTATATCAGTTGTAAGTCACTCTGGATAAGGACAGCTAAATGCTGTAAATGTTACATGGCTTATTGTGTAACAGTAACATTTAGTGGAGTTGTAACATGTAAATGACAAGGGAGTGACCTGTTTTTGCCATAACATTGTTTTTACATTCAGTTTTTCAGTAGTAGGTATTATACACTGCCCGGCCAAAAAAAAAAAAAAAGTCACCACCTGGATTTAACTAAGCAAATAGTTAAACAGTTACAAAAAAAGAGCCTCCCATCGGATTGTTACTGCACTGGTGATTATGTTTCAACTGGCAACAAGTTATTTAACCCTAACTGATGCAGGGAGTAGCTTCTCATTTGTTAAACAACCATGTGGAAAGACATCCTGTGGTCGTGGAAAAGATGTTCATCTGTTTCAGAAGGGTCAAATTGTGAAAGAGTGGTTCAGGGAGCACGAGACATCATTTTCACACATGGATTGGCCACCACAGAGTCCAGACCTTGAATCCCAGTGAGAATCTTTGGGATGTGCTGGAGAAGACTTTGCACAGTGGTCCAAATCTCAATAAAGGTCAATACAAGATCTTGGGGGAAAATGAATGCAGCTCTGGACAGAAATAATTGTTGTGACACTGCAGAAGCTTGTGGAAACGATGCCAGAGCGAATGCGTGCCGTGATCAAAGACAAAGGTGGTGTATGACCTTTTTTTTGGACAGGCAGTGTATATTTCAATTAGTGCTGACAAACAGTTCAAAATTTTTGAAACATTAATTGCATTTTTCTTGCTTGTATTTGACACTAATGTTGTTTCTTTAAAAAGCATTACACAGCCATATGAATGGACAGTATAAGCTTCAACAGAATGCATTTTTTACTCTATAAAAATTCAATAAACACAATAGCCATTACCAGAACAATACTCTTCATTCAGTATTCATTAGGTACTTTAGAAGAAACAGCATAAGCAAGCTGTTTTCTCATGCACCAGGCATGTTGTCCAACTGCATAACCATTAAACTGTGTATATATGCAATCGAATCTGCCGGTGTGCTCAGGTGGTTCAATGGCAATTCTCTAGCCCACAACTGCAGTGACCTGGACTGGAATCCCCAGCAGTGCTTTCCTACTGGGCCCCTAGCGGTCCCTGTGCAGCCCTGCGATGGTGACCCATGTGAGACAGATCACAGAGTAACAAGCAAAGCTGTACAAGTCCTGAGTCATGTACCACCTTCAACAGTTCTTTTCCCTATAGGATAAGTCAGCTATATATGGTAGGTAGGAAACAGTGAAGAGACATGAACTTCAGGAGTCTCACATGGGGAAATGTGATTACAGAGTAAAATGATCATCATTAGCGCGTTCATTCTGACAGTCCTAATTCATTATAAAGGTGTATAAAAAGCCTTTTTAAAACATGTATATTCATTATTACACTACTTTTAGGATTAGAAGAACGGCATAAATTCGACGGGGACAAAAAAATTCTTCTTTCCAATTATTTGTGTAACAATCATCGGCTATAATTGCAAATTGTTTAAAGGAGCGAGTTTAACACAACGAGATAGCGTTCATGCTTAAAACAAGGGGTGTTTAACACAACATTTGTCAAGTCAGAGCCTCAAACAGTACCAGTTACCCGTTTCAGCATCCTTATGGTCAGACCTCAAACCTGAGAAAACAACTATAAACATGTCATAGATGTGGCAAAAAAACTGAATTTATTATTCTAAACAAAACAACCTGAATTAACACAATTATAACACTAAAATATATAGGTAATAAACGTAGCTTTGTCCAAAAATATATGCACTTAATCAGGCAAGTCTTACTCTTGATATTTTTCGAGTGCAAAAGCATTTTACAGTGTTACTGCTTGGCCAGGGTTTGCAGCATCCAACCTGCATCAAATAGCTTCATCATAGTATTCACATACATATACATATATCTTCTTATTAGACTAGTATTTATTCCCAGACACAGACCGTCAAGCTGATTTCCCAAATTACATATGAAACTGCACTCACTGGCCACTTTATGTGGTACACCTCCGTGTTTCTACACTCATTGTCCATTTTATCAGTTCCACTTACCATATAGCAGCACTTTTTTGGTTCTATCATTATAGACTGTAGTCCATCTGTTCTCTACATGCTTTTAGTCCCATTTACTATGTTCTCTAACGGTCAGGACCACCATAGATATCAGGTACTATTTGGGTGGTTCATCATTATCAGCACTGCAGTGATACTGACATGGTAGTGGTAGTGGTGTGTGTGTGTGTGTGTGTGTGTGTGTGTGTGTGTATGCTGTTGTGATTGGGTCAGACACCACAGCAACTGCTTTACTGAAAATACCAAAAATGTCCAGCCACCAGCATCCTGTAGGCAGCTTCCTCATTATCAGCACTGCAGTGATACTGACATGGTAGTGGTGTGTGTGTGTGTGTGTGTGTGTGTGTGTTATGCTGTTGTGATTGGGTCAGACACCACAGCAACTGCTTTACTGAAAACACCAAAAATGTCCAGCCACCAGCATCCTGTAGGCAGCTTCCTGTCGGCACTGATGGAAGGAGTATGATAGATGTGTCAAATAGAGTGCACAGTGAGTGAACACAGTGTTAAAAACTCCACCAGTGCAACACACACTAACACACCAACACCACGTCAGTGTCACTGCAATGCTGACAATGATCCACCACCAAAATAGGACCTGTTCTGTGCTCATCCTGTGGGGCCCCTGACCATTAGAGTAAATGGTTCTAACAAAGTATGGAGAGAAACAGACATAATTGTAGTACAGTCTCTAAATGTAGAAGCAAAAAAGCATCTACATGCTAACTGGAGCTGATCAAATGAACAATGAGTGTAGAAACAAGGAGGTGTACCTAATAAAGTGATCAGTTAGTATGTATCCCACTATTACACCAGCAAGTATTTGATGTAGGTCTGCTTTGCACATAAGACCACACCCCTTTGGATGAGTAAGACATTTTGCACAAGTATATTTTAAGACACGGTTGACCATTATATTACAGGAACATGATACTGCATAAAACCATTTCTAATAATAAATACATTACTTCTCAGCTCAATACAATGTGAGGAGATTAAAGGTACAACGAGTAACAGTTTTAAATTATGCTCACGAGTCATGTTACTGAGGTGCTGTTTTATGGTTTCAGCACAGGAACTGATATGTATTCAGGGTTGTACGACAGAACTACACCCTGAGAGAGAGAAAAAAGGTGGTGGTTTTTCAGCTTCAACTTACATAAGCCTTCGCTTTTTATCTACAGTTCTGACTTATACTCGCTGCAAATAAATTATAGTTAAAAATCACTCAAGTTGTAACAGAACTTCGTATTGTACCTTGACACAAGTTATTTTAAATTCAGTTACTAATGAATAAGACATTTCTGTAACGACTCAAGTGCCTGAAGAGTCTATCTGAAGCGGTATGATGGAAAAATACACTAGCATTCAAAGACCGAATTCAATGAAAGAATTTTCAACCTACCATTCAATTGCTGTCATGATATCGTTTAGACATTACTAATCTTGTAATGGGGGCTCTGGGTAAAACCTATGCTTTTGGAAATGGCAATTCCTGAGAACCTGGGTTCAAATCCAACATCCCAAGGTTGTGTGGCGCGATCACAGAGCGGTGAACCTCACAATGGGCAGCAGCGTAGGCTCATGCCTCAGTGACAGAGGCAACAACACAAATCAGCTTACTAACTATGCAGAAGAAAGTGCTGGCAATCTATTTCTGTATCCTGCCATGAAAACTCTATAGATAGTAACATCCACAGAGTCGCTGTGAGTCGGCAGCACAACTCGCATGCAATCTTGAAATGTTACTTCTTGAAATGAGTAATTAATAATTAGTCATATGCACACCGTTTCCAGCTGCAATAACTATAGTGTCTGTTTTGTTTATTAGAGAAACCTTTATAATTGTTAGCACAGCTGAAACTCGCTCTACCATTCAACGAAAAGGAAACAGTCTTTACTTGGGTTGCAGGGTTTGTAGTGCACTGGGTTCAAAATGGGTAATAAAAACAGTTTTCCCAATAAATTGTTGTTTTTGTCAAACAAAATCCATTCTATATGAGAGAGTGGCAAGAAACTGAAGATTTTATATAAAAACGTCAACTGTCTTAAGAGAAAAGGGCAAAAGGGATCTAATCAAGATTCTAACCTTATGAATGCCAGTGTGTTTTCCATCTATAGTTATTACACAATGGGTCCAACTTCAGAAGTCTCCTAGAGTACTTTTTTATATCGTGTTAACTATATACTGGACAATATTTAACCATATATTAAAAATGAGAACCCTGTTTCTACTTTGGTAAATTTCTATTGACATACACTACAGCAAATATACATATCTAACATGGAGCTTTTTAACTTTCCTCTTTTTCTGCTAATACTGAGTTGCCCATTGAATAGATATTAGAATTTGACTACACATTTCGGCTATAGCTACAACACTCAGTATATGCAAAGTAGAGTACTGCACAGCAGGTGTTACACATGACTAAACTAGGTCTTGACTCTTGACATGCAATAAAAACGCTTGCCTCAATCCACCTAGGACTAGCCAGTTTGTCAACATGCAAAAACCAGCAACGTGTGAATGTTAAGATGTTACTTACAATAAGGGCACACTCAGATTCAGCTTAGGGGCAGTAGATATTTTACACAATACTGGCTGTAAACATCAGATTAACTCGAGAGGATCTATGGAGTGGGATGATCCTGTACATTTTTTTGCGCAAAACGTTTAGCTATGCCACTGTTGCTGAAAAGTTGCATTCTAATCTAAACTAAAACTTGCATGCACTCGAGGCCGACCGAATTGACAAATATTATATCTGAATGATCTAGTCTGGCACTGTGTAAACATCGCTCGCAATTCTTTCTCCTGCGTTTCATTGACTGCGTCTGGTTCTGGACTTTTCTGAACTTTAGCCACAGCAAAGTTGATACCTTGAGTGAGTCCGGCCTGGGTTATGTTAGCCACCTGCACCATGGAGCTCCTAATCTTAGCGAAGGGAGACACGACCCGACTTCCATTACCGTCTGCTGGAGAAGGCCCTAGACTCCCTTCTAAGTTGGAGCCGAGGCTCTTTTGGGAGCTACACGATGCGGCAGAACCTGGAGGCTGGACGGAAAGGAGTTTTCCATCTGGACCTGAAGGCTCCACATCAAGCTGGGATGGACGAGGGAGTTGCTGCTGCTGCTGGGTGTTTAAGGAATCGGAGCCTGAGACCAAAGTGACTTTGGGTCCCCCAGGTGCTTGCATGTTCAGTAGGGGTACCGGATGTTCCTCGAACACTTCAACTGGTTTGGTCTGGGCATCCTGGACAAACTGATGGCAGTAAGCATCTATCGGTGTCCCAAAGTCAATCAAGATGGCCTCCTCTGCTTCTGAGGCTGTGTCAGGGGACTGGGCATTTGGTCCAGTTGAAGAGCTGTCCACTACCTTGCTCTCACAGCCTGTGACACGAATAACAGAGGGCACGGCTATCTCAACACTTCCAATAGACTGGGAGCGGCTGCCAAGTCGAGGTGCAGATGCCACAATCCCACAGCTGGGCAGCACATAGTCTACATTTTCTAGGGAGCCAGAGCATGGCTGCTCATCCGAATGGCAGGACTCGGAGTCTGACGAGATCTCCAGGTCTGAACGTCCATCACAAAGGTCCTTAATGGCTCCAGAGCCTGGGTTGCCATCAGAAGTCTCCAGACTGCTATCTGATTTCCAGAGGTTAACTCGCATGTTGGGCTTTAGGAAGTCGACTTTCACCTCTGGCTTTGAAAAGGTCCCAAGTCTACCGAGGGGCTTGAAGTTTCCAATGTTGACGTTAGTTTTAGTCTGCTTTACTTTCTGATTCAACGACGAGAACTTGTTCATGAAGAAACTTTTGCCCTGAGCTAAACCTGAGCCAAGGATTTGTTCAGTCGATTTTCCTTGTATGCCCATGATGTCTTCGTGCGGTTTACTGTGCCTCCTGAAAAAGGAAAACAAAACAGTAAAAAGTCTGGAGATGCTGCAACATTTGGAACTGTCACTGGAACTAATACACTGTTTATGGCTAAGCTTACACTAGGCCTTCAGGGCATGAAACAATGAAAGAATGAATGCTTTCTTGTCATTGTATGTTAAATACAACGCAGGTTGCTGTGCAACTCCTGAGAAACAAACATGTACACAGTCACATACACCAGGTTATAATCACACACTGACATGCTAAAGACATATAATCAGGTACAGTTTGGCTATTCCCTGCTTATAGTAGTAGTATTGGATTGGATTACATTGTATATGTATATAGGTTTAAAAAAAAAAAAAAACACGTATTGCACATGTAATAGAATTATTGCACTTAAAAAAACTATGAAAAGTAGTCTAAATGCAGTCCAATTAGGGATGCTTTAAAAAAAAAATTCTACCACGGATTTGAGTGCTTTCTTAATGTTCCAAAACTCTGGTTATACCACAGTTAGTTAGCTGCAGATGCTCTCTAACTCTGCCCTTACATTTCTGATGAACTTTAAGAGCTTCATCATGCAAATTTATAATCACTAATCAAACCGGATCCTAGACTTTGGTTCTAACCCCGGGATCTCACTTCGATTTGCTTCAGTGGGTAGAATAGTGGATCTTAGTAACAGCCTGCCTTATGAACCCGACCCATTTTATTTGCTGAATGTAAATAAACTTTCTTTTTAATCAATTAAAACTTACCAATCGATATATTAATGTTTATTGTCTGTATAATAAAAAGTTATTGGTAATTCTGTTCCTCGACTTTGACTGAAGTCAAAGTCAGGCGGGTGCCTGATCGAATGGAACTTTTACCTCGCAGAAGGGTGATAAACAAATACTTTTTTCTGTCCAGCTTATCTTAAAATCTAACAATGAATGGTGATAATGCAACTGGGGAATAATAATACACTAACAATAAGTATAATATACAAGTAATAAACACTATAATAAGTACACTACAGGTCATGCTTTAACATGAGATATTGGCATGGGTGTTCTGACCTACAACCGCGTCACACCCGTGCCAATATCTCACACTAAAGCACTCCCTCTCGTGTATTACTGCTTAATTATCACATGCTTTTATCCCCCAACCAAGCCGGTCCAAGCTTAAGAACTAATGTGAAAGCACCAACATAGTGAACCATTCAACTTTACAATATGACATGGGTATTTCAGTTCATTTATATTTGTATATTGGGAGGAATTTTAGCCCATTCCTCCAAACAGAACAGCTTCAGCTCTGGGATGTTGGTGAGTTTCCTCACATTAACTGCTCGCTTCAGGTCCTTCCACAACATTTCTATTGGATTAAGGTCAGGACTTTGACTTGGCCATTCCAAAACATTACCTTTATTCTTCTTTAACCATTCTTTGGTAGAACGACTTGTGTGCTTAGGGTCATTGTCTTGGTGCATGACCCACCTTCTCTTGAGATTCAGTTCATGGACAGATGTCCTGACATTTTCCTTTAGAATTCTCTGATCTCATTTATGTAGAAATATAGAACATTCTAAAGGGTTCACAAACTTTCAAGCACCACTGTAGCTGTTGAGGTGACCATCTGTTTTGGCTCTCAGTTTATAAACGAACTGGATTACCTATCCAATTTCTTCTCTATGACTGAAAGGTCAAGTCCCATGGCTTGCTTAGTTATGAGAAGCATCTCTGCTATACACTGCAGTGTGTCTGAAACATAAAACATACCAAATAGCTAAGCTACAACTGCAAACACACATTCACAGCATATAATACATTCAACTAGATTTGTGTCAAAATTAACTGAAGTAATACTTTAAACGGTACACCAAGGTTCCATGTTTGTACCTTTCCCATCATCCTCTGGGTTCCTTGTGACTGCCCTCAGGGTGTGGAAATAGCCACTTATTTCCCCATTTCGATAATGCAGCCGCATACAACAGTATTTGGGCTTACCAAACAGAGTGGGCTCTGGGCCTTAAAAGAAACATCATCAATTAAATCATGATCAAATTCATAGTTTGTCATTTGACAGAACAAATCAGAAAAAATAAGTCTCCTATATACACTCACCTATTTCTATCTTTTCCAGACCTTCTAAACTGAGTCGCTGGTACTGATTAACTTTGTCTGCCTCTTCGTCATAACTTTTGAGGAAAAAGCAGATGAAGAAAACTTAAATCACTCAGTTATTATACCCACTCAGTTATAATCATGGTCCAATCAAGCACAGGGAGGGAGACACGCACTCACTCTGGGACAGTTTAGAGACACAAATTGTTCTAATTTACAATGAGGCTACATTCTGATAAATGTATCGCATATAGAGGAGTTTAATTTACCATGGTGCTTGAATGTTTGTGAACCCTTTAGAATTTTCTATATTTCTGATAATAATATTACCTAAAAACATCATCAGATTTTCACACAAGTCCTAAAAGTAGATAAAGAGAACCCAGTTATACAAATGTGAGACAAATCTATTACACTTGATATTTATTTATTGAGGGAAACTGATCCATATTACATATTAGTGAGTGGTTAAAAGTATTGTGAAACCTTGCTTTTTCAGTAATCTGGATGTGACCCCCCCTTGCAGCAATAACTGCAAAAACTAAACGTTTCAGTAAGCTGTTGATAAGTCTGCCACACCGGCTTTGGAGGAGTTGAGCCCATTTCCTCCGTACAGAACAGCTTCAGCTCTGTGAGTGGGGGTTGGTTTCCTCACATTAACTGCTCGCTTCAAGGTCCTTCCACAAACATTCTATGGATTTAAGGTCCGGACTGACTGGGCATTCCAAACAACATTAACTTATTCTTTCTTTTAACCATATTGGTAGAACGACTTGTGTGCTAGGGTCATTGTCTGCCTGCAAGACCCATCTTTCCTGAGACTCAGTTCAGGGACAAAGATGTCCTGGACATTTCCTTAGAATTCTCTGATATATTCAGAATTCATTGTCCATCAATGATGGCAAGCCGTCCTGACACAGATGCAGCCAAAACAGGCCCAAAACATGCGATACTACCACCACCATGTTTCACAGATGGGATACAGGTTTCTTATGCTGGATCGATGCCAGTGTTTCCTTTCTCCAAAACAAAGGCACTTTCTATTAAACCCAAAAGCTCTATTTGGTCTATCCCGTTCCACAAAACATTCCTTCCAATAAGCCGTCTGGCGCTTTGTCCCATCAGTGGATATTTAGGCAACAAACTGCAGACGAAAACAGCAAGTCTTTTTGGAGAGCAGTGGCTTTCTCCTTGCACCCCTGCGACATGCCAGGACATTGTTGTTCCAGTGTTCTTACTGATGGGTGGACTAATGAACATTAACCTAGCAGTGTGCGCGAGGCCTTCAGTTTGCCTAAGAAGTTACCTGGTTCTTTGTTGACCCTCACCGACTATTACCAACACCCTTGCTCTTGTAGTGTCTTTGTTCCGGTCGACCACTCCTGGGGAGGGTAACAATGGTTTTGAGTTTCCTCCACTTGTACACAATCTGTCTGACTGTGAATTGGTGGAGTCCAAACTCTTTAGAGATGGCTTTGTAACCTTTTTCAGCCTGATGAGCATCAACAACTCTTTCTGAGGTCCTCAGAAATCTCCTTTGTTCGTGCCATGATACATTTCCACAGACATGTGTTGTGAAGAGCAGACTTTGATAGATCCTTGTTCTTTAAATAAAACAGGGTGCCCACTCACACCTGATTGTCATCCCATTGACTGAAAACACCTGACTCTAATTTCACCTTCAAATTAACTGATAAACTTAGAGGTTCACATACTTTTACCACTCACTAATATGTAATATTGGATCATTTTCCAAAATAAATAAATGACCAAGTGTAATATTTTTGTCTAATTTCTTTAACTGGGTTATCTTTATCTACTTTTAGGACTTGTGTGAAAATCTGATGATGTTTTAGGTCATATTTATGCAGAAATAAAGAAAATTCTAAAGGGTTCACAAACTTTCAAGCACCACTGTATACTATATTAATCATAGCCTAGCCTACCTTAAACATGCTTAAAACATTTAACCTACAGTTTGGCAAAAACATTAACACAAAGCTTATTTCATAATAAAGTATTGAGCATCTCATGTAACTTATTGAACAAGGCACTGAAAGTGAAAAACAAAACCAAAATGGTTAGTCCATTGGTGGACTGAAGGCACTACTGCTTTGCTTTGTATACTGCCTGGATACCCAGCATCTGTGGGAAAGTATCGTACTGCATATAGCTTGCCCAGGAAAAAAATTAAATTCAAAATTCAGAAAACAGTTTCTGCTGTATGTGTTTTGTAGGATTTACATTGAAAAATCTAAATATTATAAGCCACTCCATCATAATCTGAGCAGCATGTGTAAAGTAATAGTAAAAACTGAAGCACTTACTAAGCGACGTAATATGCACAGTTGGACAGCAGTAAGAGAACGTCCACATCTTTGTGTGTCGCATCAATGAGACTAAAGAAGAAAGGGGCAAGACACAAAAACAAGCATCATCATCATCATCATCATCATTTACTTCACAATATAGTTTCAAAGAAAATATGCAAGAGACTGGCAAAATAAAAAAAAATGCTGAGCTGTTTCATATACTGTAATGTAATTCTAGTTATTCCTATTATATTTTTTCATAAGGTTTGTTTGTCACAGTGTGGAACAACAAAGAATAGAAGAAATTCCAACCAACCCAATCAAAGAGTTTTTACACGAATTTAGAGTCCATGATCATTAAAACCAAGAGATACCAGAGGATTCATGGAAATACAAGTCCATACAAGTCCCTCACCCAAGCTGACCGCTACAGACCATAAATACAGAAATTTCGTAAGTACAAGTACCTTTGTGCCATTGACAATAAACTGAAAAGACAAAAAGTGTACTCATGTTGAGCATTTTGGATGTTTTTTCATATGTTGTTTTTGATCTTTCACCCCTACTATATGTCAGTGAATCAATAGCCATAACCATATTATAACCATATCTTCTACTGTATGCAGCCCGCTGCTTCAAGTGTAACTGAAATACTCTGTGGTTCAAACGTTTTACTCAACTTTTTTCCAGTCTTCTTATAATTATAACTTATTACCTATGACATGTGAGGAATAAAGATACACAGCAGGATAAGCACACCACAACAAATTATATCTTAGCGTGAGAAAACCAGCATTCTTCAAAGAAACAATTACTGAGGAAATAATTACAATGTAATAATATATACAGGTATGTGCCATTTAAAGTACATCCAATCAACGTCCATTCGCTTTAACGCCGAGGTCTTAACATTATAATAGGAAATAAAAATCTGTGGTTAAGATCCTGAATTATGGACCAGAAGGTCCAGGGTTCAAATCCCGCCTCTGCCAAGCTGCCACTGTTGGGACCTTGAGCAAAATCCTTAACCCAAAATTGCTTCTACTGTAGGAATGTATCAATTGGAAGTCACTCTGGATAAGGGCGTCTGCTAAATGATGTAATTGTAAAATTAAATGTACTGGCAGCATATAATATTATTTTTTGTTGCACTCTAATGCAGTGTGTTTTGCTTCTTCTGCCCAGCAGGTCACCTCAACAGCCAATCAACACTGCATCTCCATAAGCAGATGCAGGAGTTGAAAGCAGAAGTCAAACAAAAACAAAAGGAAAACAGGTCCATCATACCATCCTCTAAAGGGCTTTCCCCTACACAGGGTCATAACTGTACATTACTGTAGTTTTTATAATTATTACGAATTGCCATAAATTAAAAAAGGATTTTCATGTGAATAACAGTTTAGGCTTTTGGTCAGACGGTAGCTTTCCACTCGTGTTTTCAGCGGTATCTCTGACACATTTACGTATCATTTGCATGCAGAGTTCCTGTGAAAATCCCTTTATATTTACTTTGCAGTAGCCTTCAAAGACTATGTAACTATGGTCAAGTACATCGATTTCATTCAACATCCTGTTTCACAGAACGCAAGGCAGTCGTTAAACGGTGCATACCTGTAGATACACAATTACCTTACATACATACATACACATATATATATATA
>JAJAGP010003856.1:0-29592 GCA_025084515.1 Ancistrus triradiatus | reverse complement strand
TTCTGATGGTGGACTCATGAACATTAACATTAGCCAATGTGAGAGAGGCCTTCAGTTGCTTAGAAGTTACCCTGGGGTTCTTTGTGACCTCACCGACTATTACACACCTTGCTCTTGAAGTGATCTTTGTTGGTCGACCACTCCTGGGGAGGGTAACAATGGTTTTGAGTTTCCTCCACTTGTACACAATCTGTCTGACTGTGAATTGGTGGAGTTCAAACTCTTTAGAGATGGCTTTGTAACCTTTTTCAGCCTGATGAGCATCAACAACTCTTTCTGAGGTCCTCAGAAATCTCCTTTGTTTGTGCCATGATACACTTCCACAGACATGTGTTGTGAAGAGCAGACTTTCATAGATCCCTGTTTTTTAAATAAAACAGGGTGCCCACTCACACCTGATTGTCATCCCATTGACTGAAAACACCTGACACTAATTTCACCTTCAAATTAACTGATAAACTTAGAGGTTTACATACTTTTGCCACTCACTAATATGTCATATTGGATCATTTTCCAAAATAAATAAATGACCAAGTATAATAATTTTGTCTCATTTGTTTAACTGGGTCTCTTTATCTACTTTTAGGACTTGTGTGAAAATCTGATGATGTTTTAGGTCATATTTATGCAGAAATAAAGAAAATTCTAAAGGGTTCACAAACTTTCAAGCACCACTGTATACTATATTAATCATAGCCTAGCCTACCTTAAACGTGCTTAAAACATTTAACCTACAGTTTGGCAAAATCATTAACACAAAGCTTATTTCATAATAAAGTGTTGAGCATCTCATGTAACTTATTGAACAAGGCACTAAAAGTGAAAAACAAAACCAAAATGGTTAGTCCACTGGTGGACTGAAGGCACTACTGCTTCGCTTTGTATACTGCCTCTGTGGCAAAGTATCGTACTGCATATAGCTTGCCCAGGAAAAAAAATTAAATTCAAAATTCAGAAAACAGTTTCTGCTGTATTTGTTTTGTAGGATTTACATTGAAAAATCAAAATATTATAAGCCACTCCATCATAATCTGAGCAGCATGTGTAAAGTAATAGTAAAAACTGAAGCACTTACTAAGCGACGTAATATGCACAGTTGGAGAGCAGTAAGAGAACGTCCACATCTTTGTGTGTCGCATCAATGAGACTAAAGAAGAAAGGGGCAAGACACAAAAACAAGCATCATCATCATCATCATCATCATCATTATTATTTACTTCACAATATAGTTTCAAAGAAAATATGCAAGAGACTGGCAAAACGAAAAAAAAAAGCTGAGCTGTTTCATATATTGTAATGTAATTCTAGTTATTCCTATTATATTTTTTCACAAGGTTTGTTTGTCACAGTGTGGAACAACAAAGAATAGAAGAAATTCCAACCAACCCAATCAAAGAGTTTTTACACGAATTTAGAGTCCATGATCATTAAAACCAAGAGATACCAGAGGATTCATGGAAATACAAGTCCATACAAGTCCCTCACCCAAGCTGACCGCTACAGACCATAAATACAGAAATTTCGTAAGTACAAGTACCTTTGTGCCATTGACAATAAACTGAAAAGACAAAAAGTGTACCCATGTTGAGCATTTTGGATGTTTTTTCCTCCAAAAAAATTTCATGTTGTTTTTGATCTTTCACCCTCACTATGTGTCAGTGAATCAATAGCCATAACCATATTATAACCATATCTTCTACTGTATGCAGCCCACTGCTTCAAGTGTAACTGAAATACTCTGTGGTTCAAACTTTTTACTCAACTTCTTTCCAGTCTTCTTATAATTATAACGTATTACCTATGACATGTGAGGAATAAAGATACACAGCAGGATAAGCACACCACAACAAATTATATCTTAGCGTGAGAAAACCAGCATTCTTCAAAGAAACAATTACTGAGGAAATAATTACAATGTAATAATATATACAGGTATGTGCCATTTAAAGTACATCCAATCAACGTCCATTCGCTTTAACGCCGAGGTCTTAACATTATAATAGGAAATAAAAATCTGTCTTTGAACTCCGGACTCAAAACAGCAAAGACACTGCCCTGTAATTAAGATCCTGAACTATGGACCAGAAGGTCCAGGGGTCAAATCCCGCCTCTGCCAAGCTGCCACTGTTGGGACCTTGAGCAAAATCCTTAACCCACAATTGCTTCTACTGTAGGAATGTATCAATTGGAATTCACCTTCGATAAGGGCGTCTGCTAAATGATGTAAATGTAAAAGGTAAATGTACTGGCAGCGTATAATATTATTTTTTGTTGCACTCTAATGCAGTGTGTTTCGCTTCTTCTGCCCAGCAGGTCACCTCAACAGCCAATCAACACTGCATCTCCATAAGCAGATGCAGGAGTTGAAAGCAGAAGTCAAACAAAAACAAAAGGAAAACAAGTCCATCATACCATCCTCTAAAGTGCTTTCCCCTACACAGGGTCATAACTGTACATTACTGTAGTTTTTATAATTATTACGAATTGCCATAAATTAAAAAAAGGATTTTCACGTGTATAACAGTTTAGGCTTTTGGTCAGACGGTAGCTTTCCACTCGTGTTTTCAGCGGTATCTCTGACACATTTACGTATCATTTGCATGCAGAGTTCCTGTGAAAATCCCTTTATAATTACTTTGCAGTAGCCTTCAAAGACTATGTAACTATGGTCAAGTACATCGATTTCATTCAACATCCTGTTTCACAGAACGCAAGGCAGTCGTTAAACGGCGCATACCTGTAGATACACAATTACCTTACACACACATATACATATATATATATATATATATATATATATATATATATATAAACTTGATATAAATTAATTCTAAACTATAAACAAAGAAATTTTGTTAGGACATAAAAAAAAATGAGGAGTGCTAATGTGGCCTGACTTACCTGGGATCACAATCAATGAGGGCCCAGCCACCATGGAACTTCTCATCGTCCGGCAGCAGGAGCTGCATGTAGGTCTGAAGGAGGAGGCTTACTTGTTCCTGTGCTCCTCTCTGGCTCTCCTTCTCTTTCTCCTCATGCTCCTTCTCTTTGCTGAAGATGGAATATAGGTCCTCAGTAACAGGGAGGCCCATCATCAGGTCTGCAGCAAATAGAATCAAGAAACTAATGAACTGAAAGCTAGGTGTCCATACGGGTGGTATTTCTCGATGTACACGGAGTGACACAAAGGGAATTTGTATTCTCACCAATGACAGCCTGTCTGTATGCGTCACGGAATCGGTTCAAATAGTAGCGATTAGCTGAGTTCACTCCATCTTTCATCACTCCGGCCAGTTTCCGCTCTCCTGTGCGTGTGAAATCCCCCTACGCAGTAACGTTCAAATGTCAGAATGACTTCAATTAGTCATGAGAGTTACACATTCAAAAAGTGTACTCCTGCAAAGCTTCAAAATGTCTTGCTTTACTATAAAAACAGGCAAATCGAGAGCTTGTCATTTTCATAATCAAGGCATCAATGAGTTGCACGTAATTCACACATCCAATAAAATTATATCCATATCAGAAAAATGATATCCTTCTTGGGGTTTAATGAGGAACCAATTTACATAATGCTTAAAGCCAGCCTTGGGATGTAGGAGTTTGTATCACCAGCTTGACAAAAAAAATCCCACTCGTTCAAGCAACACAAAAGGACATTTATATAATGTACATTATATAAGCCAATTATATAAGTTATTAGTTTCCAACAGATGACATGTACAGTGGGGCAAAAAAGTATTTAGTCAGTCATTGATTGTGCAAGTTCTCCTACTTAGAAAGATGAGAGAGGTCTGAAATTTTCGTCATAGGTACACTTCAACTATGAGAGAAATCACTTTGTAGGATTTTTAAAGAATTTAATTGTAAAGCATGGAAGAAAATACGTATTTGGTCACCCACAAACAAGCAAGATTTCTGGAAACTTCTTCTTTAAGAAGCTCTTCTGTCCTCCACTCGTTATCTGTATTAAATGGTACCTGATTGACCTCATTATCTGTATAAAAGACACCTGTCCACAGCCTCAAACAGTCAGACTCCAAACTCAACCGTGGCCAAGACCAAAGAGCTGTCGAAGGACACCAGGAAGAAAATTGTAGACCTGCACCAGGCTGGGAAGAGTGAATCTACAATAGGCAAGCAGGTTGGTGTGAATAAATCAACTGTGGGAGCAATTGTAATACATACAAGACCATTGATAATCTCCCTCAATCTGGGGCTCCACGCAAGATCTCATCACTTTTGGTCAAAATGATCATGAGAACGATGAGCAAAAATCCCAGAACTACACAGAAGAACCTGATGAATGACCTGCAGAGAGCTGGGACCAAAGTAACAAAGGCTACCATCAGTAACACACCAGGCCGAGAGGGACTCAGATCCTGCAGTGCCAGGCGTGCCCCCTGCTTAAGCCAGTACATGTCCAGGCCCGTCTGAAGTTTGCCAGAGAGCATACGGATGATCCAGAAGAGGATTGGGAGAATGTCATGTGGTCAAATGAAAACAAAATAGAACTTTTTGGTAAAAACTCAACTAGAGGAAAAAGGATGCTGAGTCACATCCCAACAACACCATACCTCCTGTGAAGCATGGGAGTGGAAACATCATGCTTGGGGGCTATTTTTCCTCAAAGGGGACAGGATGACTGATCCGTATTAAGGGAAGATTGAACGGGGCCATGTATCGTGAGATTTTAAGCCAAACCCTTCTTCTATCAGTGAGAGCATTGAAGATGCAACGTGGCTGGCTCTTCCAGCATGACAATGATCCCAAACACACCGCTCGGGCAACAAAGGAGTGACTCCGTAAAAAGCATTTCAAGGTTCTGGAGTGCCCTAGCCAGTCTCCAGACCTCAACCCCATAGAAAATTTGTGGAGGGAGTTGAAGGTCCGTGTTGCCCAGAACATCACTGCTCTAGAGGAGATCTGCACGGAGGACTGTGCCAAAATACCAGTTACAGTGTGTGCCAACCTGGTGAAGAATTACAGGAAATGTTTGACCTCTGTCATTGCCAACAAAGGTTATGTTACAAAGTATTGAGTTGAACCAAATTTATTGACCAAATACTTATTTTCCACCATAATTTACAATTAAATTCTTTAAAAATCCTACAATGTGATTTCCTGGATTTTTTTCTCATTTTTCTCATATTTGACGTGTACCTATGATGAAAATGACAGACCTCTGTCATCTTTCTAAGTCGGAGAACTTGCACAAACAGGGACTGACTAAATTACCACCTTTTTTTGCCCCCACTGTACTTGAGGATTTCTCTACAGGATTTAAAGACTTGAGGGTCATGCAGTAGGCATTTGGACAGAGAGATACTTAAAACAGAGCATCACCTTTAAAGCAGCTGTTCCAGCATACTGCCGACTGATCGTGTCACCATTGTTGGCCCACATCACCTGGTAGATCCTGTAACATTTGAGGGGCAGCGGCTGTTCAGGGGGCATCACCCCCAGTTTCTTTAGCTAGAACAAACACGAGTGTATTAAGAACAAAGAGAGTCAGGACGCTCAACACAGAAGTCCATCTATAACTCGAGAGAGATCAACATCTATTGGTGGTTTTGCATACCTGCTTTTCCATGACCACACGAGCAATAGCAGCTTGAACCACATTGGTCCTGTCCAGGCAATCCATGCAGTTAATTCGAAAAATCCCATCCTGTGTGCAGATCACTCCAGCTTGGTCCACCCTATAGGACACACAGTACAATACTATTTAACAAACTACAGTGGTACTTCAGCTCTCGATCAGATCTCGGATCTCGTTAAATTCGGTTCTCGGCGCATTTTGACCAGAAAACATGCGTCTCAGTTGGATTTATTATACATACAGCACATTTGTTGTTTTAGCAATGGTGTAATGATCATATGTAACACGTTGTTGACAACTGGACCCAAACATTTCAAACTTGAATTCGCCAATCCATAACTCTCTTTTCCACTGATCTTCACTACAATCTTTGTGAGCTTTAGCATATCTTAGTCTTTTCACCCTCACACCATTCTGAAAAAGTGGTTTCTTGGCTGTTACCCTTCCAAAAAGACCATTCATGATCAAGTTTCTTCAGATTGTAAAAGGATCTACTTGTTTTACCGATGAAACTGCCAGATCAAGTGTCACAATACTTGCCACTGTAGCCTATAGAACCTGTTTTTTCTGATTTTTTTCCTTCAGTTTCTTAATAGTGCATACAGATTTCCTGTATCGTCTGTTTGTATTCTAACAAAGAGACTGAAGTAATTATATGATGTCATTATACCATTGCTAAAACAATGGTAATGGTGGTCTAAGACTTGTCTGTTTGTATTCTAACAAAGAGACTGAAGTAATTATATGATGTCATTATACCATTGCTAAAACAATGGTAATGGTGGTCTAAGACTTTTGTACAGTACTCTAAAATATACAGTATTTTATTATATTCTCTATTTTACTATATTCAGCAGTATACAGTTTATTACAATTTTACTATATTCTACAATACAGTATTTTATTATATTGTCTATTTTACTATACTCTTTATTTTATTGATTATACATACAGTATTTTATTATATTCTCAGTTTTATTACATTGCCCAGAAAATTCTCCATTTTATTAATTCTATATTTTGTTATATGTTATTTATTAAGATTTTCCTTTTTTAATTCAATCCTGTGTTTTAATTATTATATTTAGCTTTTTGTGTATTTGAACTATTATTATACATTTATTAATTAGGTAATTTTCTGGCATTATTTATAACATTTCTATAATTTGTTAAAAATTTGTAACATTATTGGTTTTTGTAAAATTTGTAATTTTCTCTGACATTATTAGTAGTTGCACTATATCTGTTTTTGTATTTCGTATTTACTATATTTATTTTTGTGTATTGTTGTTATGTGTATTGCTGCCGCAACAAAGAAATTTCCCTTTGGGGATAAATAAAGTACTCTATCTATCTATAATTCGTACATATAACATTTAGGCTGCCAAAGGAGGTTGGGTCCCTTTTTGAGTCTTGGTCCTTCCAAGGTTTCTTATTTAGGGTTTTTTCCTTGCCACTGTCAAACTAAGCTTGCTCATTTGAGGTTGTGGGCCAAGATATTGGTAAGGCTGATTCGTGACAATGCTCCATTGTGAAAAAGCACTGTATAAATACATCTGACAGCTATATTGATTCATGACCACATCTGTAGCCATAATACAAAGACACACAAAGAAGCTATGGAACACCAGTTTTACTTTCTTAACAGCATCTTGTTCACAATACATACCAGCCCCAACGCATGTCTGTGATGATGTCTGAGATGGCATCAGTGAGCGTCTGCACATTTTCAAACTTCATCCCACGACTATGGAAAGAGGAGACACATTACTGTCCCACATTCCTGTAGTCAGTTAACTAAACAAAGGCAATGAAGCAGACTTGCCGACAAAGGCCATTGTAATCCATTTCATAGAGCTTTAGCAAAATTTAGCAAAGAGACTGCATTATATGGTATAGCTGCAATAGAGCACTTCTCAAAAGATATTAGATACATAGCATTGACAAGAAAAAGATCCCAGCTTTATGTTGACTATCAAAAGACGATTAAGGTGCATGGTCAATTGAATTCTCTTATTTACTTGTTTATTTTCATTTCTTAACCCCACATTATCTTGTACCACAGCCCAACGTGGCCAGAAGTTGCTAGCATAGTCACTGCAGTGATGGGTTAGTGAATTGGCACTTTGCCACCTGAGGTCCTGAATGATATTATGAGTATAATAATGGCATTAATGTGTTTTTGAATCCAATCATCATATCATATCGCATATGATTTTATCAAAAGTAGGAATTACAGACCGGTTCCATAATTTGTAATATATGATATCTTCTCACCAGTGCTCATGGAAGTCAAATGACACATAGGTCAAGTTAGGGTTGTTGTACATCAGCACTTGTTTGAGATATGCATCACCAATTAACTTCTCACGGCCATTTTGGTCCACTAGATTGATGATGACCTGGTGAAATGAACAAAGTTACGTAAAACCAAAAAATGCACAATGAAATAAAAATCATTCTGTTGCACAGTAAATGGCAAAGCTGTATAAGGAAATGTCCAAAATCATTTACAGTCCTGTCCTGCTCTGAGCAATACTGTTCACTTACTACACACAAACAATGTTAAATATGGTATTTAGATTGTCGGAAATAATGATTAAGGCACAATTTTGGACACAGCACATAATCGCTTGTTCTGAAAGCGTTTTATCCCTAAAATTCCTACATCCCTAAAATACATGTACAGTGGTACCTTGTTTCTCGTCATTAATTCGTTCAAGAAGTCTTATCAAGAACTGAAAAAAAAAAACAAGCAAATTTTTCCCATAAGGAATAATGTAAATTTAATTAATCCGTTCCAGACCCCCAAAAAATCCACACTGGGGATACAATCCGACAAATCCATAAAGTTAAAAGCATCATGAATGAGTGTTTATCGCGTGTTTGGTAGAGCGGTCTATACCGTACGTTAGCGAAGCCTACGATAAGTAATGATAAGTAAGTTAATGTTTAAAACACTTACATTAATCTACAGTTGGCAAAAATCATTAACATAAAGCTTACTTTATAATAAAGTGTTGAAAAATCTCATGATTTAGTGAGCAATGGATTGAAAGTGAAAAGTAAAAGCAAAACACTTAGTCTATTGGCAAACTCACTGCGCTCGCATAGCTACTAACACTAACTGCAGCCTGTGTTCTGGAGGAGTCAGTATTCCTTTGGCTGTCAACAGTAATTTTTTAGGACAACTGGAGACTTATTTGCACTAAGAATACTGTGTTGTAGATGTAAAAATAAAGAAAAACATGATAAACACAGCAGAGATCTTCACTGAGCAAGGGATATTGTGAACCTGAATCACTGTGTACTGAATCATGAATCATGAATCGAGTTTCGGCCGAAACGAGTCAATTCAGCTCATACAAGTTTAGTGCCGACTAACAAGCAAACGACGAGAACGGAAACAATTTTTTTAGACGAATTCAACAAGTTCTGAGGTGGTCGAGAACTGAGGTACCACTGTAGTCCTAGCAGAGAAGACGAGTAAGACACTGAAAGGCTACATCTTGTTACAGTTCACATTACTCTAATTGTGCTTCAGTGACCAAATCAAATACGATGTCAGGAAAAAAGGAATAGGCACATAATTTTCTTCCCTGTTATACACTTTATACACTTGTACACTGTTCAGTACATTTTACCTGCTTCTTGTAAATGTTAAGTTGTTCCTCAAAGTGCGAAGCAAAATAAGCAGTGGTTTCTTTCTCTCCTGTGAAACAAGTGTATACAGAGTCAGTAAAATCAATACGTTCTTTTCAGATGAGCTGCCTAGTGCATGTATGACAGCTGCTTTAGTTAACAAAACTCTATTCTAAAACTTCTATTCAACTCTACCAATATATAAGCTACAAGAGCTGCCATTCTTGGACAAATCTGAAGTAATGCACCGCTTGATTTACCATGACATTTTCCAAAGCAAGTGTACTGACTGAATGTCTACACCGTACCTTTGTCAAGGCGAGGTCTGGGATTGTAGCGGTACCCAGCCTGGCTCCAAAACACAGGGACAGAGCCTCGTGTCTGCACAAAGGACAGTGTGTGATTATGTACATGGATTAGCTGCTCCGTCTCCACATAGTTGGCCACATGTCCGTCAGTGTCCACTCCTCTTCTTTTGTAGCGCATGCCTGTGACAAGAAAGCTCCGGTTACACACGATCAGCTTACAGTTCCAGCCCAGCACAATGCCTGAGTCACACACTTCAAATCTCATGTTCATCGTGTTTTACCAGCGCGGTGACGGCTGCGTCTGGAAATCAGAGCCACGGTGAATCGAGGGTGTATGTCGTCCACGCAGGTATGCTCCTGCAGTGGCGTCTCCGGGCTACTCTTCTCTTCATCCGAGGTCTCGTTGTAGTTTACCACCAGTTCTTCAACCTGCACGAACCCTTGGATTATGGGAATCACCCAGAAGTCAACCTCAGGAACCTGAAATACAGATCATTTAAAAGGGTTATTAAAGCTAGAAAGCTAAATAGCATGCATTTCAATGTGCCATGTTGCACCTGTAGATCGATTAGGTCCTGTATCATGTGTTTGTTCCAGAAGAATCGATCATCCACCTGGAGAAGAAGTAAAATTACAGTCATACATGGGCATTAAAGGAATATTCTAAAAAAACATTTTAACTCCAATCACCTTCCTTACTGGAAACTTTAATGGAAGTATACAGTACTGTGCAAAAGTCTTAGGCCATCATTAGATTTCGGTTCGACTTGGGTTCATCAGTCCATAATACTCTTTTCCACTGATCTTCATTCCAATCTTTTTGAGGAACATAGCTTAGCCTTTTCACTCTGTTCCCCTCTGAAAAAGTGGTTTCTTGGCTGCTACCCTTCCAAAAAGGAACCACTTCCAACCACTTCTAACCAAGCTTCCTCAGACTTCCAAAGAGTCAAGGTGGCATCCTGCCAAAGCTCCCAGATGCTGCTATTGCTCAAGTGTAGCCTACAGAAGCTTTATTTCTGAATTTTTTAATACTACACAAACATTTCCTGTATTTTCGGATTATATTCTAATATTGACAACAATAATAAAGAGAAATAACTACATATGGAACTTGTCATTGCTAAAACATTGTCATATCTGAACGGTGGCCTTAGACTTTTGCACAGTACTGTATATCACCCAGACATGTCAGTAAACTAAACTTCAAATACAAATTGTATAAGCTTCTTTTACCTGATTAATGATTAATTGTTATTTTTATTCAATTTTATAATGTACCTTTATTAGAAACAGCATATACAAGCACATGTGGCAGGTACGTTGTTAAACTGCGTGGTAACAATTAGTGGGTTTACATGTGAAATCTGCTGTCACAGTCATGAGCAAAGCTCAGGAAGGGAAGAAATTGTTCTTTCACCAGTTCTGGTCCCTACAGACTAATAGTGCTATATATAGCTTGCCTTACGGTGCCGGTGCCTCACATGATCAAGCAGCAAAAATGAGATTAATAACTAATTAAAATATTACTGCATTGGCCCATTACTAATGCATCAATTTTGACATTCCAATTAGAAAGACATCAAACCCCCCATTTTTGTCACAGAACATTGGTATTATTTAGACACAATACCACCATCATAAGTAGCCAAACTAATGAATAGCTGTTACTTTAGAGTGCGGTTGAGTTACACAGAACAGCCTAAATTTCAGTATCCCTCAGGTTATGTGGAACAGTAAATTAAATGCTTTGTTTGTTTCAAAGTAAATACCTGTAATGCCTACAATAAAACTGATTGCCAGTGAAATAACTATTAGGATAAACAAGGCTCTCAAATGGCATCATGTGTTAAACATAGATCAAGGTCGTCACCAATTAGCGTCCCATGTACCGTGTGAGAAGAGGAACCCCTCACCTGTTTCCACAGTGGCAGATCAGACTTGTCTAAAGCTCCCAGTCTCTGGACAGTATTGGTAAGGTCATAGGTTGGGCTGTAATAAAAGGAATCAGAGTCCATGAAGACCTTGTACAGCTCATCAAGCAGTCTCCTCTCCAGACGCTCCTTTTCCTTATTTTCCTTAACCTGAGAAGCATGGGAAGATTGGACAATAAAAAAATGTGCCGACTCATGGACTACTGATACTAATGTCATAAACCCTATGATACTTGGAGACAAAATAATTATCTAAACAATTTATCTTTATTTTATTTTAGTTTCCTCTATCTTTTGGACTTTGGCTTACGAATGAAATCATTTAAGATTATTCGACAACCTTTTTCTTGATGGGAACACCAACATTTGATTTGATCTGACTCAAAGTCTTTAGGAGGAACTTGGATTCATCTGGAGACTGTGTAATTTTCTCTGGCTTGTTGATCCCAAAGTGGTGCTTCTTACAAAGCTGAAAATACAAAACATAAGAAAAGTAAAGCAATGCAAAGCATAATATACTTTACTTTTATATGGAACACAATTTTAGGTACTCACACACATTATGTATTCATACACTGACCTACATCTGATCTAAATCAGAATTCCAGGAAACAACAGTTCTTTCTGACAGCAGGGGTGTCAAACATCTGGCTCACAACTGCTCTAACAAGTCCCATGATAACTGCTAATTAATGATAATTAATTTTAAATGAACTTTAAATGAAGACCTATAAGTAGAAATAGATATATGGTTCATTCAATGACACAGTTGTCTTGAATGAAAAGACAAATTCTAAAATCACATAGCAGCATTATTAAATGTACAAAAATCGAAGACCACTAATGAAAATGCTTCCATTTTGCATCTTTCTGGTTTATTTAATGACAAACCATATAATAAGCACAACAACTTCAGTGAAAAGATGTACTGATGTACTGACAGCATGCACTCCATATCTGATGATCCATATTATCCCAGCATTATTTCACAATATTCTAAACAGCATATTGTGATGTGACTGAAGGCTTGTCTTTCTCCGTCTTCAAGTGCCCCTATAAATGCTCAGTGGGTTTTAGGTTAGGTGACTGTTGAGGAAAGTCCATGCCAGTCAATACTCCTTGGTCTTCTCTGGTCTTCAAGTAGTTGTTGCAAGGGATTGAGGTGTGTTTGGGTCATTACCCTGCCGCAGTATCAAGCCTTCTCTACAGGGATCCAAACAAGCATTTTCACTAGTGGTCTCAGACTTCTGTAGCTGTGGTATGGTGGTGGAACAAACTGCTTTGGTGAAGCACTCCAGTTATTGTCATTGTTTAGTTCATGAATGAGGGTTTCTTCCTGGTTCTTCAATATCATTGCATGTCCCAAAATATTCTCAGTACAGAGTGTGAATGAGTTTCTGAGTGTGTGGTGCGCTGTGATGTACTGGAGTCACCTTGCACAAAGTGTTTTCAAGAAAGGCCAAGATACATCATGGTGTGTAGGCCAAAAGCAAACAACATTTATCAATGTGGCTCTTTACTAGTTTGACACTCCTGGTCTAGGGGGACAACTACTGCTGCTAGATATCAGACTAGTCATCCTTTGGTATGACTGCATAACAGACGAATGACAACTTAAGCCTGGTTTATGCTTCTTAAGAAGCACTTTGGAGGGTTAGCCAAAACGAACTGGATGAATGTTTTGTTGTCTGTTCAAACAAGCACAAGTCAACACAGACGAGGATATGAATTTAACTGAGGTTATAAAACACTGACTCCACTAGCAACTTTATTGATTTATGATCTACTTTTTCAGTTTGTTTATTCAACTAAAAATGGGAGACGTGTTCTATTAAAAGCAGATTTCTGTACTCTGTGCTGGGGTTAACAATCAAAAGAAAAAAGTATTTTTATATATCATATACTATATAAATGTATTTAATTTACTACAGTGAAACCTCGGAATTTCAACATTGGTTCCAGAAGGCTGTTCAAAGTCTGATTTGTTAGACGTCTGCATCAAATTTCCATATTAGAAATAATGTAAATAGGACTGGACATGTCTCATCACTGGGACAGCGCCACCAAGACTGAGGGGTTGTCTGAAATCGCACCCATAGGTTGATATAATAAGGAACTGAATCCTCCGGCTCACTTTCAAACTGCAGCCAGCTGAACAGCATTGCGCCGAATTCGGCAATAGAGTAAGTGTTTTGCTTTTACTTTTCACTTTCAATCCATTACTCACTAAATTACATGAGATTTCTCAACACTTTATTATTAATTAAGCTTTATGTTCATGATTTTGGCCAAATGTAGGTTAATGAGGGTTTTAAACAATAAGGTTGGTTCCGCTATGATATAGTAGGCTATAGACTATCGGGACTGTGGTAGCCTAGTGGTTAAGGTACAGGACTATGAACCAAGATGTCACTGTTGGGTCCTTGAGCAAGACCCTTAACCCTCAATTGCTTAGATTGTAAGGTTATATCAATTGTAAGTCGCTCTGGATAAGGGCGTCTTCTAAATGCTGTAAATGTACTATATTAAACTCCTCGGTACATCTAACTTATGATCGATTTTTCAGAACACATCCCCATCATAAATCAGGGAGCGCCTGTGCAATATAATTCCATTAATGTATATAATGCCTTATACAGTGTGGATTTTCTGGGGGTCTGGAATGGATTAATTAAATTTACATTATTCCGTATGGGATAAATTTGCTCATTAAGGTTCACGGTTGCATCATTTTCGGTTCACGACAAGCCTTCTGGAAAGGTCCAAGGTACCATCGTACATAATATAATAATAATATAACAATAAAATAATATAATAACACTTATGATCGTGTTCTTCTTCTTTCAGTTTTATGGCGAATAGCATACAGCATTTGTGCATTACTGAATTACAACTGGACTGGAATACGTGAAGACTGCACCACTGCGTGTTCTGTTTAGAGGATCAAAGTTGTTCGAAGTCGGAATTTGTGTTAGAATTTGGGGGCAAAATAAATTCAAACGGACCAATCGATGTGAAGAATGTTCAAGTGAAGAGGCCTTCAAATTCCGAGGTTCCACTGTTTGTATATGCTCTATCAACACCAAACATGAGCCACAATGAAGACTAAAGCCAGCATTTTTCTCAGTACGTTAGCTTTGTTGTTCAGAATGATGCCATGCCATTGAAAAGATACCTCTTAAGAGTTAAAGACTACATCTCCACTGACTTTAATCTCCATTAATGCCCTTTTAAAACTCAGGTTAACTCCTTACAAGCTTCTGACTGCACTACTGGCAAATGTAGTTAAGCTTCAGTAGTGTTGCACACTGTCTCTCAGAGAACTGCGTCTCAAACCACAGGCTGTGCATAATACGTACTACATAATATGTCACAATTGTAATAACAATAGGTGTAATACCATATTTGGCATACTAGGCAGTACTGTGGAATGCATATTGGGATGAAGTCACAGACTGTTTATATGCCTCAAAGGCATTTATCCAGTCACAGCAGAGCAGCAGAGTTAAAGCTCTATATAAGTGTTTCTATCCATGTATCTTAACTGGACAGTTATTATTGAGCTTCAGAAGACTGTTCAGAAAGAAGCATAAACCAGGCATCAAGATGAACTGCTGCCAGCATACCAAGAGAATGACTACTCCTTCCAAGTCTCAGACAGCTTCACTTACACGAGCAAACCTTCCCTTTCAATCCAAGACGCTCCCATGAGACACTGACACCTTAGAAACACCATGCTTCCTCTGGACGACCTTTGAGACACACACACCTCTTCACCTCTAAGTAACCTAGCAAATATCGACTAAAATCTACTGCACTTAAGACACTGCACAGTACAGTCTTCTAGTCGGTGGATAATACACACCCAGGGCTTGCTATTAATGTGGAGTAAGAATAAGGAATGAGAGAGAAGTCTTATGAGATTTCAAGGACTTCTAGAGCTGACTTCTAACTACATGAACAGAGGAAAACAACATAAAATCATGACAAAATCAGTACGTGTAAATGTGAATAGTTGCTTTGATCCATATTTGATTGTAATGGCCAGTAACAGATCCCAAAACCGCTCCTCACCTCCAATTCCAAATCCTGTGGTTCATCTTCTGAGAGAGGGATAACAGTTATCTTAGTGATCTTGTATACCTTGTGCTCTCCTGGCAGCAAGCCCACCAGCGCTTTCTGGCGAATCAGGATCAGTCCCAGAGGAAAGTCTGCACAAAGAGAAAGGAAAGGGGTACGTCATGCCTATGGAGTTCCTCACATTCCACACCCTATGACAGCACATTTCCCCAGTTACAAGGAAGAGAGAGAGCTGGCCAGCACTGATGAGTCACCCGTAGAAGAAATGTTCCCAGGGGAACTGAGAACTATGCTGACAGGTAATGAAATGTGGCTTAGTCAAGAGTTTACAAGGCACACACGAACAATTGTGTTCAGTAACAAAGCACTATCAAAAACCAGTTTGGCCAGTGTAAACACAGTGTTTGAACTCATCTATGAAATAACTTTCATGTGTGTCTAACGTTCCATATAAACCTGAGCTCAAACCTCAAATAAACATAAGGAGACATTCAGGTAAGCGCCGTTTAATGGCCATCCGATCAATGTCCATTCACTTTAACGACCAAGGTCTTAAAAGTGCTAATAAATTGTAAAAGGAAGTAAAAATCTCTCTTTTAACTACTGTTGTTGAAGCCATAAACATCTGGTCACTTCAACCACCAGTCAACGCCACAGATCCATGAGCAGAGAGCTAGAGTTTAAGAAGTCTGACATTCACGTGTGTGGGTTTGTGGGTGTAACCACCTTACCGGTCGTGTGCTCGCTAGCTCACGTTTGGACAAGACTGTTCTAACTCAGTTGATGTTTTCAGAAACTTTTTTGTGCAAGTATTTGATACACTGCTTACTGGCAAGTTTTCCCACCTACAAAGAATGGAGAGGTCTGTCATTGTTATCGTAGGTACACTTCAACTGTGAGAGACAGAATCTAAAAAAATAATAAAGAAAACCACATTGGATGATTTTTAAATAATTAATTTGCATTGTATTGCATGAAATAAGTATTTGATACAACAGAAAAACATTAATAATATTTGGTACAGAAACCTTTGCTTGCAATTAGAGGTCAGATGTTTCCTGTAGTTCTTGACCAAGTTTGCACACACTGCAGTAGGGATTTTGGCCCACTCCTCCATATAGATCTTCTCCAGATTTTTCAGGTTTTGGGGCTGTCGCTGGGCAACATCGAGTTTCAACTCCCTCCAAAGATGTTCTATTGGGTCAGGTCTGGAGACTGACTAGGCCACTCCAGGACCTTGAGCTTCTTATGGAGCCACTCCTTAGTTGTCCTGGCTGTGTGTTTCGGGTCATTATCATGCTGGAAAACCCAGCCACGACCCATCTTCAATGCTCTTACTGAGGAAAGGAGGTTGTTGGCCAAAATCTCATCATACATGACCCCATCCATCCTCCCTTCAATATGGTGCAGTCGTCCTGTCCCCTTTGCAGAAAAGCACCCCCAAAGTATGTTTCCACCCCAATGCTTCACGGTTGGGACGGTGTTCTTGGGGTTGTACTCATCCTTCTTCTTCCTCCAAACACGACAGTGGAGTTGATACCAAAAAGCTCTATTTTGGTCTTATCTGACCACATGACCTTCTCCCATGCCTCCTCAGGATCATCCAGATGGTCATTGGCATACTTCAAACGGGCCCGGACATGTGCTGGCGTGAGCAGGGGGACCTTGCGTGCCCTGCAGGATTTTAATCCATGGTGGCGTAGTGTGTTTCTAACGGTAATCTTTGAGACTGTGGTCCCAGCTCTCTTCAGGTCATTGCCCACGTCCTCCCGTGTAGTTCTGGGCTGATTCCTGACCTCAGAATCATCCTTACCCCATGATGTGAGATCTTGCATGGAGCCCCAGACCGTGGAAGATTGACAGTCATCTTGTGTTTCTTCCATTTTCTAATAATTGCGCCAACAGTTGTTGCCTTCTCACCAAGCTGCTTGCCTATCGTCCTATAACCCATCCCAGCCTTGTGCAGGTCTACAATTTTGTCCCTGGTGTCCTTAGACAGCTCTTTGGTCTTGGTCATGGTGGAGAGGTTGGAGTGTGATTGATTTAGTGTGTGGACAGGTGTCTTTTATACAGGTAACGAGTTCAAACAGGTGCAGTTAATACAAGTAATGAGCTTGGAACAGGAGGGCTTCTTAAAGAAAAACTAACAGGTTTGTGAGAGCCAGAATTCTTGCTGGTTGGTAGGTGATCAAATACTTATTTCATGCAATAAAATACAAATTAATTACTTAAAAATCATACAATGTGGTTTTCTGGATTTTTTTTTACATTCGGTCTCTCACAGTTGAAGTGTAGCTACGATAAAAATTACACATCTGAAAAATCGGCAGTGTATCAAATACTTACTTTCCCCACTGTATATAAACTGGCTCACATTGGCTTGTTGAGTATCTGTTTCAGCTGGCTGATCTTCCGTGGTGACCGTAATACTGTCTATCAATGCATTTTTGGATTCCATCACTCAAAAGTATCAGGTCCGTCATGTCAAATATAATTTTTAACTGTTACTGCTATGCCCTAGACAGGTATACTGTGTTTTGTACAATTATTGTGAATTTCCATTAAGAAAAACTGCAGTGGCATTAGGGATGCTGTGTAGATGGTGGGGTTCCACTCGTGTTTTCAGCGGTATCTCTGACACATTTATGTGTATATAAAGGCTATTTTCACAAGAAACTCCATGCAAATGATGTATCTTTTGTTTCTTGTGAAAATAACCTTTATATTTACATTACAGTAGCCTACAAGACTATGCGACTAACATCTGGTAAATGTCCATATCGGTCAACATCCTGATTCGCAGAACGCAATGCTGTCGTTAAACGGCGCATACCTGTATATTAATGCATGCATTTTATATGTAACTCAATGCATAGTTTCAGTCCATGAGTCATGGGCTAATGCGAAAGTATGTATGGTTGCCATAAAACAGTCTGCGTATCAAAATGCAGAAGCTCCGAGACGCACCGAGTAGCTCTCAGTTCAGTACTGAAAACCATGTAAAATCACCCTCTACCCACAACTCAGAAACCTTCCCCTTTCTAATTGTGAATGCTAATTGGTGCAAACAAGATACTGCATGACCTGCAACTTCTCAATAGAATACCAGCTCTCTTTGCAACAGTAATAACCCATACCGAATAATGATTTAAACCTCCTCTTTCAGTTACTTAGAAAAAATAGAACATTAGTGTTTAACTTACCAGCATGAAGTTGAATTTTACCAATAACACCCTCCACCAGTCCCAAACATATTGGGTTCCAAGCTAGCAGTAGGTCAGTTGCTGGAACACAGAAAAGAAAAGCAAAGTGAAGTGAATGCAATATCAAATAATTCCACACCATTGAGAATTCTTCATTTAGACTTACATATACAGCATTTACCACACACCAGAAAAACTTACAGCTGATATAATCTTACTAGTTACAATCCAAGCAACTGTGGCTTAAGGGTCTTGCTCAAGGACCTAACAGTGGCAGCTCGGCAGTGCTGGGAATTGAGTCCTCAACCTGTTGGTCAACAGTCCAGTATCTTACCTGCTGAGTCACCACTGCACCTTCTATAAGCAAAGTTGAACCAAGGATTTTTTTTCCCATTTCTTACAATTAGGATGTGTTCAACTCAATAAATTGAGTCACATGGTAAATGTTCCCAAACATCTTCAGATCTGTAACTTGACTTTACTGACTTAACTGCTATAAAAACACATCTTTATGTTTCATATAACTGGAAGCCAAGTATACTTTACAACTTAGTCAAACATTCCATTTAAAATTAGCATTGATCCAAGAGATATCAATGATACATTCCAATCAGCATGCATTATTAGGATGTGACAATGCATTTACTGCTCAAATTTTGTTTCATTTTTATTGAATACCTGTGGTTCTGTGCAAGATGCCATTTTCCACTTAATACAGAAATGGGAAGTTTCACTTAGTAGTGAAACTTACTCTGAGAGATGATTGAAAAAGGTAAAAATCGTTGCGTGTGAAGACTAAAAATCATAAAAATCGTTATGTGTGAATGGTATTTTCCCTCATTCCCTTTGGATTAGTATCATGGAAGATGTCCATTACAGAAAGGTTAACTCCACACTGGGACTTTCCTATGTCATGTCAAACTACAGTCAGAAGTTGAAGGTATTGGTGCTCAAGGGCTCAACAGTGGCAAACTGGCAGTGCTATAACTTGAACCCTCAACCTACTGGCCATTAGTCCAGTACTTCAACCTCGATCCACTACTCCCGAAAGCAAATATGACTATGCAGATTTTTAAGAAAAACAAAACAAAAACACATTTACAGATCCTAACAGACAGCAATACTGTGTTTTCGCCAGCAGCTTGTTAAAGTGTGTGGGTAATCAGTTTTTTCCAGTAATCACAAACCTGATGCATAAATTCATGTTGTTTATTATTATCAGTTGACTTTCTGCATTGTCATTTAAAGGGTAATGTTCAACACAACATATCCAAATGGAGTACACAACAAGCATACGTAAGACCTTATATAACAGGCTACATCCCAACCCAACTATCAATTATTCAATAAAAAGAAAGCAACATGGCACTCAGTCAGTCACGAGACTGGGTTAAAACTGGTATAACTACCTTTTACTTTTGAGTTTTTTACATTTTAAAGTTAGGGAGTCAGCCAGTTTGCTAGCAACTAAGTCACCGATTGGCAGCTGGGTGCATTACCAAATAATAATCATTGTTATTATTATTAATATTTATATTATTATCATTATGTTCATTCAAATTACTATAACAAACATTCCACATGTTCCTACTTCAATGCATGATCTGCAACAACTGTAACAGCAGTTAAAATAACAGAAACTTCTGTATGAGCACACTACACATACAAACTCAGGAATTTCTTCTGACCTAGAGTCAGTGAGCCATGCAAACAGTGGAAACCCTTTTCCAATTAAATAATGAAACAGTGCTGCAACTCTAACCGGATCAGCTTGGCTGCACACACAAGGTAAAGGCCAGTTAACCCCATAGCCTACTCATTCATATACTATCTGGTCTTTATTACAAGGTCATGCAATACCAAGACCGCACTAATCAGGGAAACGCTTCTATTCCTAATACTTCTATTTATGTATCAACATATGTATGAACAATTTCCCTGCGACTTTCTATATTTATTCATTTAACTCGTGCATTCAGTTTAAACAACACGTGTCACGTTTCTGGTAATATTAACCAATAAGAACGTGTGTTCCTGCACCGTGCACAGCACGGAAAAGCATCTCAAAATGCACAACACACCAAACCTTGTGGCAGATGACCCACAAAGGCAGAAGGCCACACTGGGTTCCACTTCTGTCAAACAAAAACCTGAGGCTGAAGTGGGCACTGGCTCACCAGAATGGGACAGGTGAAGACTGGAAAACTGTAGCCTGGTCTGATTAACCTTGATTTCTGCCACAGCCTATCTGCATATTGTTCCTGACCATGTGCATCCCTCAAGGCCACAATTTACCAATCTTCTAATAGCTACTCCCAGCATTACAGTACACCATGTCACTAAGTCAACTCAAACTGGTTTCATCAGCATGAAGAGTTTTTCACTGGCCTTCCAAGTCATTTGGGATGTGGCAGTAGAGAAAAATCGCAGCATGAAAGTGTGCATGAAAAACCTCCAGGAACTGGGTGACCCATCAATATGGAGCAGGTTCTCAGAGGAATATTGCCAACACAATCTCTGTGAAATGCATGTTCTTTGATCTTTTCATCAAGAATTGGAGCTGTTTTGAGAGAGAGAGAGAAGCTGTATCCAGTATTAGTACAGTCTTCCTAACATAGTGGTCGCTGTCAAGGTCTGGGATAAATCAGACACATCCCATCGCTTTGGATGTGGGAGAAATGGCCAGGCCTAAATCCCTATGGCCAGATGACTGGGTCTGAGCATCTCTGAAACAGCAAAGCTTGTGGGATGCTCTCAGTCAGCAGACAGATTTGTAATGTTGGTTACAGGAGGAATGTGTCATAACACATACTGCTTAGAATGTGGTTGCATAGCAGCAGATCAGTCAGAGTGCTAACTATGCTAACCCCTATCCATTATCAAAAGTGGCTACAATGACCACAAAAGCATCTGAACTGAACCTTGGAACCATGTAAGAATGTTATCTGGTCCAATGAGTTACATCTTCAGAGATTTTATAGAGGTCAGTTTAATGCTGACAGCACATATATAATTGTGAATATAATTATGAGATGTTACTGATACGAGTTACTGTTAGCTGTCACAGGTGGCCTAGTGGTTAAGGTACTGGATTACAGAAGGTCTAGGGTTCAAAACCCACATCTGCCAAGCTACCACTGTTGGGTCCTTGAGCAAGGTCTTTAACCCACAACTGCTTGGATTGTAAGACTGTATCAATTGTAAGTCGCTCTAGATAAGGGTGTCTGATAAATGACATAAATGTAAATGTAAAATGTAAACGGAGCGACACAGTGGCGCAGAGTTTAGCGAGTCGACTCACAGCTCGAGTTCGATCCCACCCTTGGACTCCGCCTGTCCACATCTTCATGTGGGTTTACTCTGCGTGCTCTGGTTTCCTCCCATAATCCAAAGACATGCATTAGGTTAATTGGTTACACTAAATTGGCTCGATCTGAGTATGTACAGTGGGGCAAAAAAGTATTTAGTCAGCCACTGATTGTGCAAGTTCTCCTACTTAGAAAGATGAGAGAGGTCTGTAATGTTCATCATAGGTACACTTCAACTATGAGAGACAAAATGAGAAAGAAAATCCAGGAAATCACATTGTAGGATTTTTAAAGAATTTAATTGTAAATCATGACGGAAAATAAGTATTTGGTCAGCCAAAATCAAGCAAGAGTTCTGGCTCTCACATACCTGTAACAACTTATTTAAGAAGCTCTTCTGTCCTTCACTCGTTACCTGTATTAATGGCACTTGTTTGACCTCGTTATCTGTATAAAAGACACCTGTCCACAAGCTCAAACAGTCAGACTCCAAACTCAACCATGGTCAAGACCAAAGATCTGTCGAAAGACACCAGGAAGAAAACTGTAGACCTGCACCAGGCTGGGAAGAGTGAATCTACAATAGGCAAGCAGATTGGTGTGAATAAATCAACCGTGGGAACAACTGTAAGAAAATGGAAGACATACAAGACCATTGATAATCTCCCTCAATCTGGGGCTCCACGCAAGATCTCATCCCGTGGGGTAAAATGATATGAGAACGATGAGCAAAAAGTACAGAACTACACGGAAGGACCTGATGAATGACCTGCAGAGGGAGCTGGGACCAAAGTAACAAAGGCTTACCATCAGTACACACTAAAAACACCTGTTTTTGTATTTTTTATGCTGGGAACTGCATTATATAGCACAATGTTGATGTGGTTGACTACAATAACAAATAAATACTTGATAATATCAGAGACAGCTGATCCTCCTGAAAACAGGTTATTCATTTATTTAACGTCACTTCAGCATCAATGGCTATTCACTAAACAAACAAGGTTACATCGATACTTTACAGACACATTCACACCACCAAATTAGAGTGACCAGTTAACCTAACGCATGTCTTTGGAATGTGGGAGGAACCCAGAGCACCCAGAGTAAACCAACACAGACATGGGGAAAATATGCAAGTTCCAAACAGTTGGAGTCCAAGGTGGGGATCAAACCAGGGATTTCTGGAGCTGTGAGGCAATTGTGCTAACCACTTATGCCACCGTGCCGCCCCAACTGATCACCCATGCAAATATAGCACACGCCATCATAAGGCGCATACGACTATGCCATTGAATATCTGGCTGATCTGCTTGCAAAGAGTCAACTCAGTTACAGGGATGTCGGTATGTACCAATAGCTTGAGATTTTATATTGGTATAATAGTGAGAATGGGGTTGGCACGTTCCTACTTAACTTAAATAGAACTGATTCATGGTTTCTAAAACTCATATAGATTTTATTTGTCACTGAGCTACGCTGCCAAAAAAACTGCAATCTTTCCATGTCCTGTCTTTAGCATTGATTATGGTACACATTCACCTCGATATTGTTTTGACAACCTACAATTCGCATTTATTGTGTTGGACCACTCTGTACTTCCCTTTTTACTCTGATGGACGCATCGCTCTTGAATCTGGATGCATCAGACCACGTGACCCTTTTCCACTGCTCCGGAGTTCAGTTTTTATGCTCTCTAGCTGTCTATTCAAATTAACCTCACCAACAAGTGGCTTTCTGATGGCCACAGTTGTTCCTCTCTGTTCTCATTGCATTGTGCTTTAAAAATGCTCTTCCAATCACTATAAAACATAGCCCTGAGTTCTGCTGTTGATTTTGTACAATTTCAATTCCCCAAGTGATTTCCAATGACTCTCATTCAAGATTTTTCCAACCACATTTCTTCCACAAAGTTGTTGGTTCACCATTCTTGTTTTTAAAATTGTCAATTCTGAACCCTATTCCAGTCTCTTCGTTGTTTTCTTTACTTGATTTAGGCCAATAATTTAACCCTTCTGAAACAGTAAGACCTTTTCCATGACCATGGAGTAGGTCTTCTGACATGATTGTTTAAGAAATGAGTAGCTACTCAATGCATCAGTTAGGGTTAAAAAAATTGGTGCCAGTTGAAACATATTCATCACTACAGTAATTATCCAGTCAAAGACTCTCAAGTACTTGTTTATTTGAATCGAACAATGGCTCTTCTTGGCCAGGCTGTGTACATTTAAAGCATCTAAAACATCTCCAATGTGCAGAAATTGGAAAACGTAGTGCACAGAGAGAAATGAGGTTTCTATACATGCAATGTTTAAATTTAGCTAGCCCAAAACTACTCAAAGGAATTTACAATTTTGAAATAAGCAAAAGTTCAAAGAAAATCTATGCAATACCATAGTATTATGACTAATGTTCACAATCTAAAACTAATCCGTACACTGATGTGTGTTAGGAAATATGCCTTTCATTGTCAGACACCCCAATCTTATGGACGTTCCCAGAGTCTGCCACATATTACTAGTGGCTCTCTGACACCTGCAAATTATATACAATGTCACAGGAATCCATTTTTTAGAGCAAGTGAGTAAGAGGGACAGAGAGAGAGGGCGAGAGAGGGGGAGACAGTGAGTGAGAAGGAGAGAGGGACCGAGAGAGCGAGTGACAGACGTAGCTAGGTAGTGTCAATCATCCTTACTGGTCCCTCTTTGTGCTAAGTAGATCTATCATTTTTCTCTGCAAGCAAGCTTTACAGTCGACCTCTCACAATTTTTCCATTGTCCATCACTTTAATTTACCAACATGACTTGCACAGTGAATCGAAAAAACAGAATATATAATATGCATTTCACCACAGACTAAAGGGGGTTAAATGATAGTGAATGAAAACATTGAGATTTGAGTTTAATAAGTCTCTTGTTTATCAGCATAGGTAACATTATGTCAACAAGTTGGCTAGCCCTACTGATGTCCTATGTGATGAGACCAAACTCACTGTAGACCTGCTTAAATAAAAAATAAAAAGACACAATGACCTGGATGATGACAGTACAAGAACATATTAACTAATTAATAATAATTAATATTAAGAGCATATTGAGACGGCCAAGAAAATTGGGGAGGGGTCGGAGATGGGCTTGTAGGGGGTGAGAGAGGTCGTTCTATTTCCCTTGAAATTAGTTTTTGCAGGGTGGGATGTCTGCAGTGTAAATAATAATTTATACTGTCAAGACATTTACAAAACATTTGCTGTTTCAAAATATCAAAGAAAATCTTTACCCAGGCTTAAAATTGTTTACTGGCTATTCCATGGCTTGGAAACGCTCATGCACTCTCGAAAGTAGGACATATCAGATATTTTTTTTACCCACCCGTATTCAAGTGCAGGTCCCGCCTACTGTTTTATGATTGGCTATAGCCTCTCCCATTCATATGAAACACGGCAAACTGTTCTATCATCGAACGCGTAGTTTAAGTATTAGCCAATCCTAGCAAGGGTGTGTTTAAGCCGATATATGGATGGGAAATAAAACAGGGCAGACATGCAGCAAAGATATGCTTATACCTGTACACGACTAGTTGGGGGGCATTTTTCCCCTCCTGTGATTTAGTCAGCCGTCCTTAATATACCAAATTGATCAACTTGGAGAAACGCTGTATAAATCACCTTTACCCTTTAAATGTGGACCAATCATAGGTGGGGGGTGAGGTGGGATACTGAACAAAGCCAAAATGCTTCGTAAACATAACCTCGACCAAACCGACACAAATGAAACTTACCGGGTCTCACGGTCATGGATCCATCCTCCTGCTACACCACAGTGCATTGTCGCCACTCTGGAGAATATAATGATATTTCGCCTGATGAAACAGCTCCATTGTCGATGGCAGTTCAAACTAAAAACACCCAACTATTCAACACCAAACTGCTTCGAACCGAGGATCCGACAAGCAGACATTCAGCATCAAGCCTGCCAGGTGGTTAGCTAGATATGTTACGTGCTCTGGTGTTGGTCGCTGACGATTCAGACTATGACACATTTATCAATCTCTAGCTGGCTACTGGCGTTTATTATAATAATAATAAGGCTCGACATCGCGATGATTTCATTTATTAGCTATCAGCTATTTCCCTCAATGTTAACGAAGACATCTCGGCAATCTTAATAGATCCGGCGTCCGGTCCGGTCGTGTCTGGGTCTGTCTCACAAGCTCTGATGTTTTCCACGGTGAATGAAAAGCAGATGAGTGAAGAGCAGGTCGGTGTAGCTCAGTAACTGAACCGAGTTCCTGCAGGAACTGCGTCACGTGACCACTTTCGTCATTTGGAGGAAGAAAAAAAACACCACCAAGCCTTGCCACAAGTCTGTTCAGAGTGGATTCACATATATCCATCCGAATTAGTTTCAACAGATATTACACTACCATATTACACTGCTCAAAAAAATAAAGGGAACACTCAAATAACACATCCTAGATCTGAATGAATTAAATATTCTCATTGAATACTTTGTTCTGTACAAAGTTGAATGTGCTGACAACAAAATCACACAAAAATCATCAATATTAACCAATGGAGGCCTGGATTTGGAGTCACACACAAAATTAAAGTGGAAAAACACACTACAGGCTGATCCAACTTTCATGTAATGTCCTTAAAACAAGTCAAAATGAGGCTCAGTATTTTGTGTGTGTGTGTGTGTGTGTGTGGCCTCCCTACAATGCCTGGGCATGCTCCTGATGAGATGGTCTCCTGAGGGATCTCCTCTAAGACCTGGACTAAAGCATCCGCCAAGTCCTGGACAGTCTGTGGTGCAACGTGACGTTGGTGGATGGAGCGAGACATGATGTCCCAGATGTGCTCAATCAGATTCAGGTCTGGGGAACGGGCGGGCCAGTCCATAGCTTCAATGCCTTCATCTTGCAGGAACTTCTGACACACTCCAGCCACATGAGGTCTAGCATTGTCCTGCATTAGGAGGAACCCAGGCCCAACCGCACCAACATATGGTCTCACAAGGGGTCTGAGGATCTCATCTCGGTACTTAATGCCAGTCAGGCTACCTCTGGCAAGCACATGGACGGCTGTGCGGCCCTCCAAAGAAATGCCACCCCACACCATTACTGACCCACTGCAAAACCGGTCATGCTGAAGGATGTTGCAGGCAGCAGATCGCTCTCCACGGTGTTTCCAGACTCTGTCATGTCTGTGATGTATTCAGTGTGAACCGGCAGTCATCTGTGAAGAACACAGGGTGCCAGTGGCAAATTTGCCAATCCTGGTGTTCTCTGGCAAATGCCAAGTGTCCTGCACGGTGTTGGGCTGTGAGCACAACCCCCATCTTTGGATGTCAGGCCCTCATACCATACTCATGGAGTCAGTTTCTAACCGTTTGTGCAGACACATGTACATTTGTGGCTTGCTGGAGGTCATTTTGCAGGGCTCTGGCAGTCTTCTCTGTTCCTACTTGCACAAAAGGTGGAGAGGTAGCGGTCCTGCTGCTTGGGTTGTTGCCCTCCTACGGCCTCCTCCACGTCTCCTGGTGTACTGGCCTGTCTCCTGGTAGCGCCTCTAGCCTGTGGACACTATGCTAACAGACACAGCAAACCTTCTTGCCACAGCTCACATTGATGTGCCATCATGGATGAGCTGCACTACCTGAGCCACTTGTGTGGGTTGTAGAGTCCGTCTCATGCTACCACGAGTGTGAAAGCACCAGCAACATTCAAAAGTGACCAAAACATCAGCCACAAAGCATAGGTACTGAGAAGTGGTCTGTGGGAGTGTCGGGTGGGCGGTCTGGCTGAACTGGGCTTCGGTCCTCTTGATCTTGACTCGTGCATCCTTGCCTTAGACTAAGGGCAGAGCTGGGGGTTCATAGTCAAAGAGCCTTATGGTGATCAGAGAAGTTGGATTAACTTGGAGAAGAAGTTTGATTTACTTGGAGTTATATTGTGTTGTTTACGTAATCCCTTTATTTTTTTTGAGCAGTGTACATAATGTCTTGCTGCTGCTGTAGCCCATCTGTTTCAAGGTTTGAAATTCAGAGATCCCTTTCCTTTTTGCATACCTTGGTTGTAACAAGTGGTTATTTTGAGTTACTGTTGCATTTATGTCAACTCAAACTAGAGTGGCCAATTTCATCTGACCTCTGGCATGAACAAATCATTTTGCCAAGAGAATTGCTGCTCACTGGATATTTTCTCTTTTTTAGACAATTCTCTGTAAACTCTAGTGATGGCTGTGCATGAAAATTCCAATAAATCAGCTGTTTCCCAAATCAGCCCATCTAGCACCAACAACCACGTCACATTCAAAGGCACATATATAAGCTTTCTTCCCCATTCTGGTCCCAAGGTGGCCAGTGTGTGTGTGTGTGTGTGTGTGTGTGTGGACATATATCAGTAGCGGTTGCTGGTTTTTAAAATAAAGGAAGCACAGATGATCAGTCCATTTTACTGGCCAGCCATATGCTTCCTATATTTTTACAGTGGGGATGCAGTTAGTTGTATCACCTAATACAAAGTTGTTTGTACATAATAAAACATTTTGGTCTTTTATATTTGTAAAACTGTATATATTGTATTGTGAATAAATTGTAAGACTTGCTGGCATGGTTATACTGAAGTATATGTCCAGTTTACTGATTGACAGTGAGATACGAGGTTCCTTTGCAAGGTCAACTAATCACCAAAGAGAGGCGACGCATGTATGAAAAGCGCACTGTACAGAGTTTATCTTTTTGGAAAATGCACTTGTCAACACTTCATTCGCTGCAAGTGAAGCTCATTCATCTGGGCATGACTCAGAATGACACATTAAAAGCTATTTGTCCAGTGACCATTAATCTTTTGTCCTATCATTTTAGTGGCTACACGGTCAGGCCATAGACACCAAGAGACACACAGGTTTCACTGAGGTTTCTCATCTATTAACACTGTGTTGGGTGCTTCAGAGGAGATTTTGAATGCAGACTGTGCTGTTAATAAGAAAGAGTTTGAGGTTAATGGACAGATACTGCAATACTGCAGTGAGATATTTGATCATTTTATTTATTGAATTTCAATATATGTAAAGCAGCAATCATCTGCTCCTAGGGCGAAAAAAGGACCAAACCTAAGGTTGCAAAATATTAAGATTTTAATGGTCCTAACAATAACACACAGGTCAGAAGAATTAGCAAGAATTTAAAAAATGCATCCCTGAGACATGTGCCACCATTTGCTCATTACAATGGGCATGTAAGAATCGGAACTGGACTTTGGAGTAGTGGAGGAAAGTCATCATTTGGAAGTTCGGGTATGTATGCGCTGTTTATCCGGGGAAGTGATGGCACCAGGATGCACTGTGGGAAGATGAGGGGGATGGAGTGAGATGCTAAAGGCATGGTTCTGGGCATTTGTGGATCTCAAATTGACACTTTCCACTTTACTAAACATCATTATGGACAAGTGGGTTGTAATATCTTAGCTGATCTTTGTATACATGTAAAAAGTACCAAACAAATACAGACTAGTGCAAAA
>JAJAGP010003855.1:0-62823 GCA_025084515.1 Ancistrus triradiatus | reverse complement strand
AAGTCAACACAAAACGTCACTAAAAAACTAAGTTTCAGAAAGAAAGTGGGAAAAGACTGTAAAAAAGTTATAAAAACACACACTACTGCGAAGAAGACGCAACTCTGTTATTAGCTAATGGCTAACTACTGCAAACACAAGCCGGTATACCTGTAAAGTTACTAAATAACGATTAGCGGCAAAAAAATATAATCCGCCGATACGAGAATAAAATGATTAAGATGTTGTAAAAACCTACTATATATACGATTATATAAGATACAGATGCGATCGGGAATTAAAATATATCAAAGGTAAAAGCTGCTAGCAGCTACGAAACTACGTCCTGTGTGCAACCGCAGATCAGTCTGGGTTGCCAGATCCTCGCAATTCGCCGCGTCAGTTCTCTCAGCGTTCTCTCAGCGTTCTCTCAGCGTTCTCTCAGCGTTCTCTCAGCGTTCTCTCAGCATTCTCTCAGCATTCTCTCAGCGTTCTCAAATTCGTTCATTACGTTCATTGGCCTGCCAGCAGCCACAGTGCCCAGCCGAGGTTCTCTGGGGTCTTATGGGCATCACACGTCACCTTAGATTGCACCCAGGACCAAGACTGCTGAATGTTGTGGCCATAGGTCGATAATTGACTGAGTTACAGTCATTGGCATTCCAGGGGCCCCAGTGCCCAGCCGGGGTCCTCATGGGCCCCATGGGCATCACATGTCACCTCAGATTGCACCCGTGATTAACCCTGCCAAATTTCGTGGCCATAGGTCGAAAACTGACCAAGTTACGGTCATTGGCCCGACAGGGGCCCCAGTGTCCAGCCAGGGTTCTCTGGGGCGTTATGGGCATCACACGTCACCTTAGATTGCACCCAGGATCAAGCCTGTGTAACGGAGTTAAAAATAACTTAAGTTAGTGCTTATCCTTGTTCCCCATTTAATTGAGTTCTTCCAAAATTAATGTCTAAATAATTAAACTGTTGTTTTGTATTCATTTGTTCCTAAAAAAATATTGTTAACTTTTCTAAAAATACATAATATACATGTTTATGTTTATTTGGACTACAACTCCCTGCTGTACTTCGCAACTGCAAGTGCTTCTATTTTGTTTTATTTTGTCCTGTCATGCTTGCCATACTCCAGTAGCTTTCGGGACGGCGCTGGAGGTGAGTGGCATGAAAAACACTACGCCAACTATTTCAGGTTTAGATAAATTTGATATGAACTACTGCAGGCATAAACTTAAATATTTTTGTGATTATATCTGACTGCTGCTTCTGTTAAGTTTCGATGCATATTTAATCGGTTTTATCATGCATTTTTAATGAAGTTTAGTAGTGCAGTAGTTTTGGCGCCAAGTGAAACTCGGACAATGAACTGGAGTTTAAGGGAAGCTTAAACGTTTTTGTCTTTTTATTTTTATAGAGCTCGTGCAGTTGCGGAAAAAAAAACAATTTGAAATGGATTGTGTACTTGTTTGTGCAGGTATGTTGTAGTTATGTTATTTTCAGTTACGTATGTATGTATGTATGTGTTATTTGTTCAACAATGTTTAAAAAGAAAAAAACCCTCAGTGCTAAAACCTAATTTAATAACTGTACAACTGAAGCCACATTATTTTGTTAAATGTTAATTTTATCCAGTAGCTTTTGGCATGGTGCTGGAGAGCTCGTGCAGTTGCGAAAAAAACCCCAATTTGAAACGGATTGTGTACTTGTTTGTGCAGACGTCTCACAAGAGTTATTACTACACAATGCAGAGTCTGTTGCATGGGAACTGCACCCATACCCTAGGTGCAGCATCCGTCACACCTGCTGAATGTTGTGGCCATAGGTCAATAACTGACTGAGTTACAGTCATTGGCCCGCCAGGGGCCCCAGTGCCCAGTTGGGGTCCTCATGTGCCCCATGGGCATCACATGTCACCTCAGATTGCACACGTGATTAACCCTGCCAAATTTCGTGGACGTAGGTTGAAAACTGTCTGAGTTACGGTCACTGGCCTTCCAGGGGCCTCAGTGCCCAGCCTGGGTTCTCTGGGGCCTTATGGGCATCACATGTCACCTCAGATTGCACCCGGGACCAAGCCTGCCGAATTTCATGGCTGTAGGGCGAAAACTGTCTTGCCAGGTATCTCTGTGCCCTCTGTGTTACTATGCAAGCAAAGGCCCTAATAGGTGTCAGAAGAGCTGATCCAAGCCATTCTGTGTGACTGACAGCTGCTCTGTGTCTGGGCATGGCCTGCATGTGCCTATGTGTGTGAGAGAGACAGGGAGAGAGACAATGACAGTTACATTTCAAATCCACACATGCCATATGTTTCATGTAAAATCTCTGTTTCAGACCTCTCAAACAAACGGTCATAATTCCAAAAATAATTAACCGACCGCTTATCTGAAAATTTTGTGTGGGAGAGGACCCCTTGCTGATCGCGATGACATAAAATAGTGTGAATTGATAAATTGTCAGTTATGACAAGTTAAAAACAGGAAAATTTAGAAAATGCCAAATCAGAGTTGAGGTAATTATAATGGGGGTCAATGGGAGGAAAATCAATACCTAGTGTTGAACAAATCGTCATAACTCGAAAAATTATTTGTTGAACGACAAGATACGTTGATGTCTCATTAAGGGGAAGTATCTCTACTATTTGAAGTTTAAATGAAGTTTCTAGATGAAAGTATAATGATTTTAGACACGTTTGTTCAGTGAAAAAGTGAATTAATAAAAATCCCTAAAATCTCAGTCTCAATCAAATGATCATAACTCCAGAAATATGCAACCAATCAATTATCTGAAAGTTTGTGTGAGAAAGGACCCCTTGCTGATCGCTACGATATAAAATGGTGTGGATTGAAAAAAAAGTCTCAAAGTTATGACAGGTTAAACACAAATGAAACTTTGGAAAAAGCCTCCTCAGAGTTTTGAAAATTAACATGGCTGTCAATGAGGGAAGTTTTAGTCCCTAGTCCCGAACAAATCGTCATAACTCGAGAAATAATTTGTATAGTGATGGAATCTTTTGATGAATTATGAAGGGGAAATATCTCTACCATTTGCAGTTTAAATGGAGTTTCTAGGTGAAAGTATCAGGATTTTAGAGAAGTTTGTTCAGTGAAACAGTGAATTAATCGATTTTCCCTGAAATCTAGAGTGCACACTCTAGCTTCTGCCCTATTCAATGAATGGAGTGAATTTTAAAGAGTGATAGAAAGTGATCAAAGAGTGCAATCTGTCCGAAATGTGACATGACGGGTCTCGGTGAGTCCATGGCCGATCATGGCGAGTTTCGTGTTTCTATGTCAAAAATTGACAGAGTTACGGCAATTTAAACACAAAATCCCATTCAAGTGAATGGGACGATTTCTTCGCATAAATGCGAGTGTAGCGTGCGAATGCAACAACATTTCTCTTAGCTGTCGACAAGCACACTTTTCCAGAACATGCCGGACGTTTTGGTGTTTGTCCCGTGTCGATACCTCGAAAGTGTAGGAGGAGATACGCGCAGAAAAACAGGAACAATAATAAAAATAACTAGATGGTGAAAGTTCGTTGACGAACTTTGAGGTTGGCTTGAAAAAGCGCCCTTACCCGTGGGCCTAAAAGGCATCGCTTGTCACCTCAGGTTGTACCCGGGACCAAGCCTGCCAAATTTTGTGGCCGTAGATCAAAAACCGAATGGGTTACAGTCATTGGCCCACCCAGGGGCCCCAGTGCCCACCTGGGGTCCACAGGGGCCCCATGGGCATCACATTTCACCTCAGATTGCACCCAGGATCAATTTTGCCAAATTTCGTGGCCGTAAGTCGAAAATTGACTGAGTTACGGTCATTGGCCCACCCAGGGGCCCCAGTGCCCACCCGGGGTCTACAGTGGCCTCATGGGCATCACATTTCACCTCAGATTGCACCCGCGATCAAGCCTGCCAAATTTCGTGACCATAGGTTGAAAACTGACTGAGTTACGGTCATTGGCCCACCCAGGGGCCCCAGTGTCCAGTTGGGGTCCAGAGGGGTTCAATGGGCATCACATATCACCTCAGATTGCACCCGGGACAAAGCTTGCCAAGTTTCGTGGCTGTAGGTCGAAAACTGACTGAGTTACGGTCACTGGCCCACCCAGGGGCCCCAGTGCCCAGCCGGGGTCCATAGGGGCTCCTTTGGGTCCTTTGGACTGCTTTATAGCTATGTATACAGTGCTATATGCTATATGGGACAGTGGGATCAGTGGACCTGTGTATATAGAGCAGATCTGTGCTAATAGAGAGAAGAGGTGCTTTTCCCTGAGTGTGTGAGATTTGAACATTCCGAAAACACCTGCCAGACTGAAACCCCATTATTTCCTATGGGCCTATCGGCCCCAAAAGCACAAGCGGTCCGATCCTGTATGGGATCTACGTCCATGCCGAATTTCCTGACCGTAGCTCAAAAGCTGTGACCCGTGAAAACGGTACAAAATTTGGACAAGAAGAATAAATTAATTAATTAAAGATAATAATAAGATCTAGAATAACAGTACGTTGGCTTTTTCAAGCCAACCTAATAATAATAAGATCTCGGAAAACAGTATGTTGGCTTTTTCAAGCCAACCTAATAAAAATAATAATAATATTACGAAGAATAATTAGTGTGTTGCTTGGCGACACACTAATAATAATAATATTTGGAAGAACAATAGTGTGTTTCTTGCGCAACACACTAATAATAATAATAATAATAATAATACGAAGAACAATAGTGTGTTGCTTGCGCAACACACTAATAATAAGATCTCGGATAACAGTATGTTGGCTTTTTCAAGCCAACCTAATAAGTGATAATAATAAGATCTCGGAAAACAGTATGTTGGCTTTTTCAAGCCAAGCTAATTAATACATTTCTCTTATGCAGTCATCAAACTTCTTATAAAATCACAGTTATTAAGACATTTAAAACTCTTGTCACTGGCAGTATCCAGCAATGCCACTAGAATGGTCTATTACATTCTGATGTAATATATCAAACCCTTACAGAACAAAAATAAAAAAAACATCAACATAAATCAGTATAGATCAGTGTGTTTCACATTTCATTGCAGACAGTATGAACCCAAGAAATTTCATGTTTTTTTCTTTTTTTTTTCTTTTCTTTTTTTTTATTGTTTTGCTTGGTCAACTTCTTTTCATTAGTTAATAAACATCCGTTGTTACATTTCAGGCCTACAACAAAAGCTGGGATGGTAAAGCATTTATCACTTTGTATTGTCACCATGCCTGCTCACAACAGACATTCTGGCACTGAAGATAAATCTCCACACATTATCTACTGGAGACAGATCAGGATTGCAGGCAGTCCAGGCCAGTGCTCGTACCCTCATCATACATTTGTAATGTGTGTAACATGAGGTTTTGCATTGTCTTGATGCAAAACATGTCCTCTTGAAGGCAGCTTGTGTTTCTCTAAAATCTCGATTTTTCCATCACAGAAGTGCAAATTACCATTGCCAAGTTAATTTACCCAACCCATACCATGACAAACCCTGGCTTTTGGACTTGTTGCTGTTAACAGTCTGGATGTGTTACGATTCGCCATAATTAAAGGAGATGACGAAAAATAAAATATAAATGCTTTGGGACCCAAGTGCAGTTAGCTCCAGATGGAACAGGTGAACCAAAATATAATGAAGAAATGAAACGGTGGTTCACACAAAATAATAAATAAGTAAGTAAATAAGGCTACCTCAGTGGCTAGGAGCCAAACCTTGATCGGTAGCATCGGTGACAAGCAGTTTAACCGAACGCGCCACCAGACCACTGAGGCAGAGCCCAACAAAAACCGGCTGCTGTGTGTGTGAGGGAGAGCTCACACGCACACACACAAGAGCTCCGGCTGAAGGGAGAGCAAAGGGAGGGGGGACTGACATCACTCGGTGCGAGCGGGCCCAAGAGAAGGGCGGCGCACTGTCGAGCGTCTGCACGGCACGAGGAACGTCTCTCGCTGGAATGCACAGGCGCAAACAATGGCAAGCGTCTGAGGGCGAGGAAAGAGTAAAGCGATTGTTAAAACATCTTGATGCACGCTCAATAATCCAGGTAAGAAAATCCCAAAAGTTGAATCTATTCATCTGGACATAGATTCATAAATAAATTAAGATTGATAAATTCAGGAATTTCCCTCTGGGATTAATAAAGTTATCCATCTATCTATCTAGATTTTGTCGTAGAAACGTTTCGTCACTCATCTAAGTGATTTCTTCAGTCTCAGCAGTTGGAAAACTTCCCCAATCTTGTATACAGCACCTTTGCATAACGACTGGTACCAGAACCATTGCATAACAATGGGACCGGTGATCAGTTCAATATGCAGATTGACATAGCCATTAACGACAATGGCCACGTGTGCCATTCACACAGGATTGGGGAAGGGCTGCGATGGCTCCGTTGTAAGATGGTGAGAGGTGTACACTGAGGCCCCCTCCTCGGTTCAGGGATGGACGTTCCCTTTTTACAAAAATGGCTTCTTTTACTCCACGTTCAAACCATCGTGCCTCCCTATCAAGGATCTGCACGTATTCATCATTGAAAGAGTGGCCACTGGCCTATAGGTGGGTGAAGCAGACAGAAACACTAGTCAAATAATAATGCTTTAAAAACGCTAGTCATATAATGCATAACCAATATGAATGGATATAAAAGGACATTCTTAATACATTTGATTAAGTACTGAACTGCTTCAATGATCAGGCAGAAGGTTGTGAGAACTTAAAAATGACAAATAGACCCAAAGCTCTGAGCTGTGAATCCTGACAGCACACAAAAGTTGTCTAATCCTCTTATAACTATTCAAAACTTCTCAGGCATTTACTGGTAAACAACCAAATCAACTTTAAAAAATAAAAATCCAATATAGGTTATGGCCCAAAGGTTAAAGCCCAGGATCTAAATTCCACAAGAACACTTTTTATGTTTCAATAAACAAGTCAATCAGCAAACATGGGGTGGAATTCTGCAAACATTCATAATTAATCTCTGTAAACACTGTCACTGTCTTTAACAAACAAATCCCATATTAAAACAAACTAGGGATTTTGTTGTCTACGCTCTTCATGTTCATGAGAAGCTGTAGTATCATTACTCAGATTTTTTCTTCTCATTCTCAACTATCAAACCTATGCTTTGATCAAGCATAGGTTGCTTTCAGTTGGCTTACAACTTTATCTCATAGTGCTTAAATATTCCATAATTTCAACCTTGATCAAGATAAAGATAAATCATAGTGAGGACTATCGATTTGTTACCCCCATTAATCCATGAATAATGTACTGAAATGCAACCTTGTCCAATTAAGATAGTGAGATACGTGGACAGTAATGTGTCTCTGTACACTATCAGTATTAAAATCTTTTAATTTGCTTGTGATGTTTAGATTCCCTCACATCTTTGATCTTAGCAGAGCAAACTATCCAGAACAGACTGGCCAGATGTGACATTTGATTTATTGCAATTTGATGCAGTTCACACCACAGATATATTAAAGATAACGACCAGTATTATGTTTAACATGCTTGCATGAAAGTTTAACTTAATAAATTCACTCAAGCTGGTAGTGGTGAGATGAATTACTCTATATACTGTGTATATATATATATATATATATATATATATATATATATATATATATATATATATATATATATATAAAACCATCATCAGATTTCATTGTTTCATCAGAAGTCCTAAAAGTAGATAAAGAGAACCCAGTCAAACAAAATACAAGGGCGAGCCTAACCTATATCAGTGGTTCATAGAACAGTGCAAAAAAAATTTTGTTACTTCCTTGCCTGCTCTAATATTGACTGAGTAGCATTCATTGTTTCACACCTTTTGTGAAACAAAAATTCACACGCAATTTTTGGAAGCATTCAGAGTGGAGTTCTGTCCTCTCCCTGTCAAGGTCCAGAAGACGTCACTTCTTGGTTCCATCCAGCAGACATCAACCATGGAGCCGGTCCAGGGGATGCTTGTCCCAGTGACCATCCAGATGCCTGTCCAGAGATCGCCCATCCCAGAGACTGTCCAAAGGACTCCTGACCAGAGGATGCCCATCCCAGAGACTGTCCAGAGGATGCCTGACCAGAGGGTGCCCATCTCAGAGACTGTCCTAATGATGCTCATTCCAGGGATTCTCATCCCAGTGATCATCCAGATGCCCGTCCAGAGATCACCCATCCCAGAGACTGTCCAGAGGATGCCCGACCAAAGGATGCCCATCACAGAGACCGTCCAGATGACGCCCGTCCAGAACATGTCACGTCCTGAGGACATCCAGCCCAGTTTCTGTTGAGAACATCTGTTCCGGGTTCTATCCTAAAGACATTCTCTCCTGCTCCAAAGACTTCCCCTTCAGTGCCGCGCTAACATCTGGAATTACTCTTCTAAGAATTCCTGTCTCCGAGCCTGACTCTTACCCATTTTGTGTTTTCGTACTCGTTTTGCGTTCTTTTCTGGTTTTGGTTCAGGCTTTTGTATTTCCATTTTTCTTAGCTGTGTTTCCCTGAGTTGCATGGGCTATTTCCTTAATAAATATTATTTAACTTGAAACTGTGCTCTTCTCTCCAAATTCTGCCACACCAGCATTACAAATGAGACAAAAATATTACACTCAGTCTTTATTTGAGAAAAATTATCCAATATTACATATTAGTGAGTGGCAAAAGTATGTGAACCTTTGATTTCAGTATCTGGTGCAGCAATAACTGCAACTAAACATGTTGAACTGTTGATCAGTCCAGCACACCAGTTTGGAGGAATTTTAGCCCATTCCTCCGTACATAACAGCTTCAACTCTGGGATGTTGGTGGGTTTCCTCACATTAATTGCTCACTTCAGATCCTTCCACAATATTTTGATTGGATTAAATTCACAGGACTTTGACTTGGCAATTCCTAAACATTAATTTAATTCTTCTATAATCATTCTTTGGTAGAACTTGTTGTTTGCTTAGGGTCGTTGTCTTGCTGCATCACCCACCTTCTCTTGAGATTTAGTTCATGGACAGATGTCCTGACATTTTCTGATAGAATTGTCTGATATAATTCAGAATTCATTGTTCCATCAATGATGGCAAGCTGTCCTGGCCCAGATGCAGGAAAAGAAGCCCAAACCATGATACTACCACTACCACCACCACCACCATGTTTCACAGATGGGATAAGATTCTTATGCTGGAATGCAGTGTTTTCCTTTCTCAAAACATAACGCTTTTCTTTTACACCAAAAAGTTTTGGTCTCACCCATCCTTAAAACATTCTTCCAATAACCTTAATAATGCAATTAGCATTGGCTCTCCTTGCAACCCTGCCATGCACATTATTGTTGTTCAGTGTTCCTCTGATGGTGGACTCATGAAGATTAACATTGGCCAATGTGAGAGAGGCTTTCAGTTCCTTAGAAGTTACCCTGGGGTCCTTTGTGACTTTGCCAACTATTACACGCCTTACCCTTGGAGTGATCTTTGTTGGTCGACCACTCCTGGGGAGGGTAAAAATGGTCTTGAGTTTTCTCCATTTGTACAAAATCTGTCTGACTGTAGATTGGTGGAGTCCAAACTCTTTTGTGATGGTTTTGTAACCTTTTTGAGCCTGATGAGCATCAGCAACTCTTTTTCTGAGGTCCTCAGAAATCTCCTTTTTTTGTGCCATGATAAACTTCCACAAACATGTATTGTGATAAGCAGACTTTGATAGATCCCTGTTCTTTAAATAAAAAAGGGTGCCCACTCACACCTGATTGACATCCCATTGATTGTAAACACCTGACACTAATTTCACCTTCAAAATGAACTGTTAATCCTAGAGGTTTACATACTTTTGCCACTCACTAATATGTAATATTGGATCATTTTCCTGAATAAATAAATGACCAAGTGTCATGCCAGCTGCAGCTGAGACTCCCCACAACCAGATGTTGCACTCTAGCCACACCCCTTCTGTCAGCCGGCCATGTTCACAGCCTATTTAATCTCTGGCTATGCTATGCGTCTTTGCGAAGTATTGTTTGTCTTTTGGCAACTTTACCGAGCGTTATTCCTTTTCTCTTGTTTGATCTTCTGTACTGTTCTACCTTGACGTTTCTGATTGCCCCTTTTGGATTTGTTGCTCTGTGTTTGGCTACCGGTTGTTGACCCTTCGCTCGCCTTACGACTACGCTCTATTTCTGTGGAATTATATAAACCTGCTACTGATTCCTACACCTTGTTTTCCAAGTGTTCTTCGTTACAAAATACTTCGCCCTAACATGGAATCAGCGGGTTTTGAGACCCGTTTAGCACGGCAAGAACAGAAGCTGGATGAGCTCGCACAGCTCATGAAGGAAGTACTGGCGCAATCCATGCCGCTTCCGGAACATTACGACCCACCAGCCTCTCATTAAGCTCCAGCCGGCGCCCGGGATCCTCCACGCTTGCTGTCCTCCGTTATGGTTGCCCTTCCCGAAAGGTATGATGGCTCTATGGATCTATGTAGAGGCTTTCTCATGCAGTGTAGCCTGTATATTGAGCATCACCCGGAGCAATTTCAATCTGATACTGATAAGATTCATTTTGTCATTTCACTTCTAACCGGGAGGGCTAAAGAGTGGGCAAGGGCGCTATGGAATCAGGACAGTAAGGTCTTGTTATCAGAAACCTTATTCTACTCCCTGTTTAAGGAAGTTTTCGACCACCCTCACACCAGGCGCGATATGGGATCTAGATTGTGTGAACTCAAGCAGGGCAGATGGAGAGTGGCGGATTACACCTTGGCGTTCCGTACGGTGGCCGCCGGGAGTGGCTGGAACGACGCCGCTCTCCTTACCATGTTCAAACGAGGCCTCAAACCCGAACTACAAGTTGAGATGGTCATATGGGGTGCTTTCTTGAACTTGGATGCTTTCATTCGGCATACTATCATTGTGGACAACCTGTTATGGGAGCACCGACCATCTACACCAACGGATACCGAACCGGAGCCCATTTAGCTGGGGAGAGCTCACATCACAGAAGAGGAGCAGTGACGCAGGTACAGGGAATTGTGTCTGTACTGTGCTGGGACTGGTCATTTACGTGCATCTTGTCCTAAACGACCGGATTCCACCAGAGCCCTGGAGGTAAGCCTCAAGAATCAACCTATGGTCAATACTCAGTGTATGCGCATCATCGTTCAGTTGAACTTCATACACCAAACCCTGGTAAAGAGACTGGATATTCCGTTAACCCACACATCGGTCCCCATGACTTTGAAAGCTGTGGATTGGAGAATTCTGGGGGAGGATTCCGTGACTGAATGCACGACAGAGCTCAGCATGAAGGTTAGGTTCCTTCACCAGGAGTGTATTTCGTTCTTCGTTATCCCGGCACCCAATCATGATCTCTTCATGGGGTTTCCCTGGCTGGTCCAACATCAGCCTCACATTTCCTGGGGGGACGATGACATCAAGAGCTGGGGAAACCAATGCCGGTCCTCTTGTATGACCTTGCCCCTGATGTCTACAGCACAGGAGGGTACCAGGATCGCCAGGATTATCTTAGTGCCGGACTGCTACAGGCATTTGGGGTGGGTCTTTTCCAAGGATCTTGCTCAGGACCTGCCTCCTCATAGGTCCTGGGACTACGCCATCGGCCTGTTACCGGGCACCCCGCCGCGAAACAGGATCTACCCTCTATCTCATCACGAGACGCAGGCTTTAGAGGACTACGTGGAGGAGGCTTTAAGGTTTGGGTTTATATGTCCCTCCACTACCCCGGCGGCGGCGAGTTTCTTCTTCATGGAAAAGAAGGATGGGGGTCTACGTGTTTGCATCGATTACCGGGGCCTCAACGAAATAACCGTCAAGTATAAGTATCTGTTACCCTTAGTCCCCGCCACAAAAGAACTTCTACGTGGAGCTACCGTTTTCACCAAGCTGGATCTGAGAAATGTCAAGTCAAGTCAAGTCAGATTTATTTATATAGCGCTTTTTACAATGGAGCATTGTCTCAAAGCAACTTTACAAGTTTAGATTATCTCCTAATAACTACGTCCAATCCCAAATTGAGCAAGCCTAGGGCGACAGTGGCAAGGAAAAACTCCCTAGTTCTAGGAATAAACCTTGGGAGGACCAAGACTCAAAGAGGGACCCAACCTCCTTGGGCGGTTACACAACCTTATTAGAATTCACGCCGGCGACGAATGGAAGATGGTGTTCATCACATCGCAGGGACATTGAGTACACAGTCATGCTGTTTGGAATGGTGGTGGCCCCATCGGTATTCCAGGCCTTCATCAACGAGGTACTGACGCACATGACTGACCGGTGGGTGATCGTGTATCTCAATGAAATTTGGATATACCCTTCTGATCTACAAGGGCACATTAGTCATGTTCGACAGGTCTTAACATGCTTATTGGACCATAAACTATTTGTTAAGCTCGAAAAGTGTGAATTTCATGTCACCTCTGTGTCTTTCCTAGGGTATGTCATAGGTCAAGAGGGTGTGCGTATGGATGCAGGTAAGGTCAGTGCGGTGGTAAAGTGTCCCCAGCCTTGCACCATCAAGGAACTTCATAACGACAATTCATTCGGGGCTTTAGTAGCATAGCGGCCCTCCTCACCCTATGCTGCTGAATTTTATTTTAGCTCTTTTCAAGCGATTTGCACTATTACATTAAAACACTGGTTATTTTAGGTTTTACATATAGCACAATGATCATTCAGGGCTTAAATTGAAGTAAACACTTAGGCCAACATATTTCTTCACCTCCAGGCTTCTAATTTCATCATTTAAGTTCCATTTGGGAAGATTAAATACAGAAAAAAAACAAAAAATGCCTTTTATTTTTTGGGTTTATAATGTGTGTGTGGATGCTGATGAGTGAACATTATCCATGCTGTACATTTTATATTTCACCAGTGACTTGTAAAGCTAAATCCAAAACTTGGAACAGATACAATAAAGTATTCAAGAGTTACACAGCTTTTTTAGTATTGGTCACCATTCATCTCGAAATGGGTCAACACCTCTAAAAACATGAATAAAAAGAAGCCTGTCATCATAAATCAAGTGTTTGCAAGTTTTTGTATGTCTTTTGTAATAGAACAAACAAATATTAGTCACAATTCAGCGTTATTTTGCTATTTATCTGAATAAATCACGCTAAATGGAGTCCTCTGCATTGTTGGGCTATGCTGTTTTTCAGCCTGTGTGAGATTTCACTCCCCTCCTCTACATGCTCTGTGAGCCCCAGCGTGGCATGTGACAAATCATTCAAAAGCTTAGACTGTTGGCTTTCCAATGGAATGAATGTCATCCAATCAGCGCTTACACATAACGTGCCATTTTACATACTGCATAGGAACAGCTCTCACCTCTGTATGATTTGAGTGGCTGGAAAAAAACGCTAACCAATGACATTTGGAAACCCACGAACAAATAACGAATTGAGTACTTACAGAGCTCTCCCATAGGGGATATCTTATGTTCCCTTTCAAGGGTACATCGTGTTTTGTACTGTGAACACAGCCAAAGAACGCTCGTCTTCGGTTACATTGGAAATGAATGGACGACTGAGCAAATGAAAAAAGGACTTTACTGACATTTTATCTGGAGGTTAATGGTATCATGGAGTTGTTTAGACGGTAAGTGAATGTTCTATGATAAAATCAAAAGTTATTTTACATCCTAAGTATATTTTAAAAGGCAAAATAGTTGGGGAGGTATGGTTATTTATGTAAACAAACATGGCGGACAGTTGTGTTTGGTATGTGATTTCTGGCGAATGGCTGCATGTAGACGGTTGAAAATCGGTATGCAGGTAGTCATAATAGTATTAAATATTTTGAGTTTGTGTTTTGGACTGTGTATTAAGAATGTTTTAAGTTATTAAGAATGCAAAAAATGTCGACCTACTGGGCCTGTATACGGGCCCGCTAGGGGGAGCTTCTGCAGTAATTGGAGGTAACACGAGTAGGCTGGTGTGGATGGAGGCAGCGGAAGATTGCGTTTACATCGCTTAAAGGTGGGTTTACTTCGGCCCCCATTCTAGCGCATCCTAACCCCGATTTTCCCTTTGTCGTAGTGTGCCAACCTAATAGGGTCGACACAGAGGTAGGTTAACCTGAGTCAGTAGGGGGCAACCTGAGTTCTTAGAATGGGCTAGATAAGGAGATTAGTGAGGCTACTTAAGGAGGGAAAAAGTTTGGAACACAATTCTGGTGGTGGGAAGCGTTAGCCCACGCTTCTTGGTTAAACCTTTGTGGTGTGCTTCAGTGTACCTTTGACCATGTAAGTAAAAAAGTTGTGAAGTTCCGCTATATTTATTTAGTGTTGTATGGTTAGATGTATGTTTTTTACACGTTTGTTTGTTGCAGAAAGGTTTTTTTTTCTCCTTGTGTATGTGTACTCCGCTTTCAACCTTGGTGGTGATCATGTTTTTTTAAGAAGCAAGCTGGTCATGCTGACCTTGAAGAAAGCTTAGCTTTTTGGATTAAAAGCGTACAGCGCGTGTGATGACTGCACGCCGTTCTTCCTTGGCTCTTCATCTATAATGCGTCACGTATTGTCTTCATTTGTTTCTGGGATCGAAATTAACAAGAAGTGATTATATTTACCAAGTTAACGAACTCTGGGCTTGTTGCACGCGTTCAGCTTCCCACCTTATGAAGTTTCATCAACTCCCGTCGAATTCGGTAAGAGCGATATTTTTCCGGTTTTTACCCGAGGGACTCTGGAACTGCTTTTGAACTCTTTTTGAACTGTGCGCATGGACTGGCTTGTTTTGTATATGTAAGTGTGGGTATATGTGTGTGCTGGTATGGGTGTTTGTGGTGGGTTAATGTGGGGGGTCGGGGGGGTTTGCATAAAGCTGGGAATAAGAGCTTCATTGGTGTATGGTTTGATTTCTCATGTGATAAAAGAACAGTATAGTTATGAACCTTTTGAGTTGGTGAACGGCGGGGCCATACTAATCACTTCCGGAGGGAGCCCACTCCTTAAATTTTCTGTTAACAGTAGCTCCCTTCTTACATAGTGGTAGGTACAGGGTAGAGAGAAAATTGTTACAGTAGAAGTGGACGCTTCCTCGTCGGGTGCGAGAGATGTGCTTTCCCAGCGCTCGGGCTCGCCATCTAAGCTCCATCCTTGTGCTTTCTTTTCTCGTAAAATGAATAAGGCAGAGAGGAATTATGACGTAGGTAACTGGGAGTTTCTGGCCATAAAGCTTGCTTCAGAGGAATTGTGACACTGGTTGGAAGGGGCCAGACACCCGTTTTTAGTGTTAACCAACCATCATAACCTGGAGTATTTGAAGACGGCTAGGCGGCTCAACCCCAAACAGGATCGTTGGGCGCTGTTTTTTACGCAGTTTAACTTCACTGTTTCTTATCGCCGTGGTTCTAAGAATGGTAAGACGGTGGTGTTGGTAGCAATAGATCGCTTCACCAAGGCCTGTCGTTTGATTCCCCTGGCCAAGTTACCTACTGCTCTCGAGACAGCTGAAGCCTTATTTCATAATGTGTTTAGGTTTTACGGACTCCCGAGGATATTGTTTCTAATAGAGGGACACAATTTACATCACGTGTCTGGAAGGAGTTCTGTAAGCTCCTGGACATCAATGTAAGTTTAACCACCCACAGTCTAATGGCCAAACAGAGCACTTAAATCAGGAAATCTGCAGGTTCCTAATTTCGTACTGTTCTCGCTCCCAGTCTGACCGAGTCAGATATTTTCCTTGGGTAGAGTATGCGCAGAATTCCTTAAGAAGTCCCTCCATTCAGCTGACACCTTTCCAATGCGTCCTAGGTTATCAGCCGCCACTCTTCCCATGGTCAGGCTCACACTCCGAGGTGACCACCGTAGATGAATGGATGCGGAGGAGTGAGCAGACATGGGAAGAAGCCCACGTTAGATTGCAATGGGCCGTATACCGGCAGAAATTACAGGCCGACTGCTGTAGACATGACCATGGTATGGTTCTCCACCAGGGATCTAAAGCTTAAGGTACCCAGTAAGAAGTGGAGTCCCAAGTTCGTGGGGCCATTTAAGGTTCTGCAGCAGGTAACCCCAGTCTCATATAGGCTACTGTTACCCTCCTCGTATCCCATAGCTCCTACCTTTCACGTTTCACTGCTCAAACCAGTCTTCTCTTCCCCTCAGGTGCAGTTGGACATGACAGACCCCCCCCCCCGACTCCTCTGGACGTGGACGGTTCCCCTGTGTACACGGTTAGGCAACTCTTAGACTCTAGGCGACAAGCAGGTAGAATATACTACCTAGTGGACTGGGAGGGTTACGGCCAAGAAGAATGAGCCTGGGTTCCGGCTGGAGACATCCTAGACCCGTCACTCATCTCAGACTTCCACAGAGCTTTTCCTCAGCGTCCAGCCCCCAGGCCTCGAGGGCGTCCCAGAAGTTTAAGGTCTTCGGCGTCAGGCACCGCCCGTCGGATTGGGGTTATGTCACGTCGGCTGCAGCTGACACTCTCCACAACCAGAGGTCGCACTCTCCCGAATTCTAGCCATACCCCTTCTCTCAGGCAGCCATGTTCACGGCCTATTTAATCTCCAGCTACACTATGCGTCTTTGCAAAGTATTCTTTGTCTTTTGCCAACTTTACCGAGCGTTATTCCTTTGCGATTACTGTTTTCTCGTGTATGACCTTCTGCCCATGACGTTTCTGATTGCCCCTTTTGGATTTGTTTCTCCGTGTTTTGTCAACCGGTTGTTGACCCTTACGACTATGTTCTGTCTCTGTGGAATTATATAAACCTGCAACTGATTTTCCTACACCTTGGTTTCCGAGTGTTCTTCGTTACACCAAGTACAATATTTTTGTCTCATTTGTTTAACTGGGTTCTCTTTATCTACTTTTAGGACTTGTGTGAAAATCTGACAATGTTTTATGTCATATTTATGCAGAAATATAGAAAATTCTAAAGGGTTCACAAACTTTCAAGCATCACTATATGCTGAGGGGATCAGTGGTGTAGCGTTAATAGCTGGATCACAGTCATTCAAGTCTGACTCTTCCCCCCTCACCAACTCACAAACATTATGACATTTCGGAATGCAAATGGCCACCATCTGGACAGAGCCTCCCCACTGAGTGATGGCCACATCAACCCCAGCCTCTTCTCGAACCAACAAAAATTGGGGGTCTGGCTTAACGGGCCAGATAACCTATGCATCTCGCCATCATAAAATAAGCCAATGTGTTAGTCTTAAAAGGATTTCTGACAGTCGACTCACCCCTTCTCGAGAGAAATCTGCCCTAATTTCTCCAAAGAAAAACAAATATGCTTACTCTCTTGTTGCTTTTACGACCCCTTTCTCAGACTGGCTGCAGCCAGGGAGGACACCCCTGGAATTTACGACCCAAGGATTCCAGCCTTCCTTTTAAAGACATACTTTTTAATAATAGTATTAAACTTTTGTTGGGAACAGATTATCTTCGCCTGGAACGCTCAATTAGAAAACACATGATAACTGCTTCATAATGAGTCCAAACACACCCATACGTAACTATCTATCTCATGCAAAGTTTGATCGAGGATATTCTTCATACTCCTATATATGATCATATATACATATCCATGTCACTGATTCCTCATGTATTTTCATATCTATTTGGATAGTGTTTTAGTATAATGACCATTCTATACGTATATATGGTCCAGTTGTGTTATACTTAGAAATAATAGCATGTTTTCTCTCTATGTATCGATCGCTCGTGTTTAATACTTGTTCACACTTATAAAAGAACAGAAATGTAAGTTGTTATTCAGAATGTACTGTATACTACATCTGGTATTGATCGTATTATTATTTGTTTAAAGAATAGCAAATGTATGTACTGTAGTTAGAATGACTTAACGATGTCCTAGTTTATAAATTCAAGGTGCCCTTGACTAAATTGTAACTTTGAGGATTTTTGGTTCTTATGTGATACTTTTAGACGTCCTAGATATGTAGAAATATATTAAGCCAAGTTATAGCTTCTGTAGCGGCCCCTACCGACCTATGGTGAAATTAGCGGACATATCCAGGAGGAGGGACTTGAGTCTCGTTCCTTTGTCTAAGTTTCCTTTCCTTTGTTTTAAACTTCTTTATGTTTCATTTGATGTATAAGTTTTTCTTTGTTCAGCAGTTCGGTAGTGCCAAATTAGAAACTAAGAAAACTTTGAGAATTGGTAGACCACTACCACCAAAGCTGGGAAGAAAGCCAAGGCGCGGCCCGCAACACATCTGTGGCTCCACAGGCTGCATATCAGCAATAACCGAGAGGCCAAGAGCCTGCATCATCCAGAAGCTCCCCGAACAGCTGCTTGTGTGTGGCTTGATTCGGGTACCTGATTCTCAAACGTTGCGTTTAATTTTAAATCATGCTTCAACGTAGACTTATCCACGTCTCATTAGTTTCCACCATACTATTCACGTTTCACCATAATTTGTGTTACTAGTAACTCACTGCGTCGTAGCAAACTAGTTCATAACATTGCATCTGGGTAATTACTACTATTGATAAGTTGCACATAGAATCATCTTGTTTTCTGATTTTGATACTGTGATATATGTACGTTTACCATCATCTCCAGATTTTAATACTGTGATATATACATGTTCGCCGTCATTTCTTGATCTTAACTCTGTGATACACATGTTATTGCACCAGATAGTCTGCTGGTATTGCCTTGCTTAAAGTCAATAAACTTGTTATAACCTTTTGAATTTACCGCTTTGTGTGAGAGCGTTTCATTCAAACAAAGGTTGAGAAAAACCACCTTGAATTCACTATTTGGACTGAAGTCGCCCATATCGACTTCCTGATAAATTTTGCTTTTCCCTTTTTAACTGGTTTTCTGGATCCACCAACCCCAAACGATCCGGTGGTGCCCCGTTTGTTCATTACAAATTAATCAATTTCATATCTTACTACATAATTGGTGCCCCGTGAGGCAGTTTAAATCGACCTTATGAATGAATGAAGTCACTCTTACTCTATGCAATAACTTCAAAACCACGTGTGCATAGCGTTCTGTATTCATATCTTAGAGACTTAAGACTTGAGTGCGAACAGGTATGAGCTGTCTGCAGGTTTAATTGTTGAAAAGTTGTATTGTGGAAAGTTGGTTACAAACTTTTGAATAGCTGCTGTTGTGTTGGTTTTTGTAAAGAAAAGAAACACGCCGCTGTGCGCGATTGCGATCAAAGCTGCTTTTTGTATTTTTGTGTGCGCTGAATATCAACGGTACCGTTGTTGAGAATTGCGTTACTGATAAGATCCCTGATGCATGCATAGCGTATCGTACGCTTATAAATAAGGCCTCTGACGTAAAAAGATTTTACTCAATTTAGCGAAACTCATTGAGTAAATTCCCTGTGGTGACTTAACCACTGTTGACTATTAACGCGGGGTCTATCCCAAGTAGGAAGTGTCCTATAGATGGTTTCAGTGCTTTTATACAGACTATCAGTAATCTCTTATTAATCACCATGCCCTTTAAGAACCACTAATATAACCCGTCACCGATCATCAATATCAATTAAGTCCGTAAATTCATCAATTACTCCACTAATCAAACTCCGACAGGTACTCAACAATTTAATGATAAGTTTACTGTTTGTTTGTTTATTCGCTCATAAAAAAAAAAAAAAAAAAAAAAAAAAAAAAGGAGAGAGAGAGAGAGATAGAGAGAGAGAACAGAGACATATGTAGATATATATAGATCTATATATATATATAGATATATAGATATATATATATCATATATATATTTTTTTTTTTTTTTTTATAATAATTTTTTTTAGGCAAATAAACAAATAAAATAAAGCCTGCTCAAATACAGTAAACCCCCTACCTTGTGTGCAGTGTACCTACCCAACCTGTAAACCCAATTGTCATAAACAACATACTGACTAACAATATGGCCGCTGGGCCACGATCAAATTCCCTCTGTGTTGAAGACACAAATGAGGATGTTGGGTCGGCATTGCTAGAGATTACTCGATCACTAATGCCCGACTACCTAAAAGCCGCCCAAGAGAGTGACCCAGCTGAACTTTAGTCACTAAGGGATGCCTGCCTATCCGAATATCTGAGAACCGGTTTTAGAAGTAAGGAGGCATCTCAACTAGTTATGAAGCTGGTTGTCCTATAGATAACCGATTTCAAGAATCGCTCTGCGGAAATGGAGCAGGACACCGCAAAGTGTCTGGCCCTTGAACAACGCGATGTGAACCTTTGTAGTAAAATTAAAGTGTTAGAAGGCACCGTGTCAAAATACAGTCAGGAACTAGACTCGTCCGAAGTCCAGAACGCCCAACTGTTGTGCCAAGCCTATTTTGGTTTCAACAATCAACCAGGCATGGAGGAGGATTTGAACTTCAAGTCATTATTTGTCCAAAACCTCCATCCTACAACCAGCTACTATCTAGGTGTCTCAGCTTGCCCACGCTCATTAAACAGTAAAGAATTGCGCGACTTGGCGTTAAAGGGGTTCGTTAAATGCCAGCAAACCGCCACTAAGCGGGGAGACCCTCCTAGCGTATTGAGTCTCGACACAACATCCCTACCTTTAAAACTGGAAGGGGCCTCGGGACCGGAACCAGCCGATCCAGCTCAGAACTCCAACCAGACCCAGGGCCCAAACAAGGGACAGGGAAACTCTCAGTCCCAGCAAAACCATCGGCGCCACAGGTACCCTAAACCACAATGGCTCGACTGTAGTCAAGATCAGGTGAGTTCCGACTCAGGTCAGGGTCCCCCAACGTATCGCCACGATCGGTATCCTCTCGATCAACAGAAAACCCACCGGACCCGAGAAAACCAAGGGCATGTTGAACGGTGGGACAACCTTCCCCAGGGCAACCCAAGGCGACCGTCATTTCCTCAGGGTAATGCAGAAGAAAGGATCAAAACAAACCCGGGTCAAGAAAAAGATTACAACAAAAAGAACAAATCTAAAACGGTCCAATTCAGTCAAGAAGACTAAAAGATAATATGCGCCAGGGCAATAAAAAAAAACCGATCTGTTCTCCCTCACCTCTGCCTTCCCTGAAGCACCTGTTCAACCTGTGTTAGGCCAGAAGGAAACAAGGGGAGATTGCTTCTATATGTCTGATGAGATTACACCTGCAGTACCAGGCCCCAACCAGACTCTGGTCATGTCAAAAGACGTGCTCGATCAGCCACCACAAGGGGGTGGAAACTCTATTCCCCCTAGTGCTGTGTTAGTGGTCCAGTTAGCCCCCAAGGAAGACTGCTCTCAGGAGGATGCTCCAGCCATCCCCAAAGAGCCCTCTTTTTACAAACTCCTAGGTCACTTAACCGAGAATGATGTGGCATGGAAATTTTACATTTCTACCACCCTCGAGCAGGGCATTACCCATGACGTGCTCTTAGACACGGCAGCCAACATCACCTTAATGTCAGCTACCCTTTTCAATCAGGTAAGGGCTACAGTCTGCCAAGCTAACCAGGAACTGCAGTTACACACCTGCTCTTTCGACATTCAGCCATACTCACACCGGCATTACCATAAGGTCAATGGCCCTAGTCCACCTCACTATTGGACCCATGAGTGTCGTCCACCCTATACATGTTTCCCCGCTGAAAACTTTCCCGGACTACTGATCACTATCTGTCGGTTGCACACGCAGAAAGTGTTTGTCAGCTTAAACCCAGGCGAGGTATGTAGGAAGAATGTCGCTGTCACAGCTAAACTAACTGACTGGGCTGGAGACAGGTGGACCATGGACACCATCAAACATGCTGAGGCGGACATTTCTCACATGCTACAACACCTCCAGAAGTTCACGGTCACTCAGGCAGAACTGAGTGGCGAACCCTGGAGTTCCAAAAGGTTAATCGGTGGACTGCTGACCGCAGCCGCCGCTATCGGGTCTCTTTTTGGCCTTGGGACCTCAGCTGTGAATGGCGTCACTCTAACTACCATTAAGCGGCATATCGGAGAATTGCAATCCAAAATTCCCGATATAAGAACCCAAATGTTCAAGCAACAAACCCAACTGAAAATGATTGGAAAAACACTATGCGGCACCGTCCTCGTACTTAACACCCATCTCTGAATAAAACCATTCAGACCGTAAACTCCCTTCTCTCCGTACTTAAGGTAGATCATGCTCACACCCAACTAATGTCCATGCTAATGTCCGACATGCTTCGGGAAATCGGATCCTCAGTAGATAGCCTACCTATGGGTAGGATCCCTGCTTATCTGGTACCCCTCTCCTTAGTGCAGGACCTCCTTTCCACAGCAACTAGTGAAAAGGTCACTGACCTCCAAGCCCACCTAGCTTACACATTGGGCAGCGCAGTACCACTGAATGTTAATCCACAGGACCGCGAGTTAGCTTTCATTGTAAACTTACCCATAGTGTCGGTTGGAAACATCTATAGGTTAAAAGATGTGGTGAATGTTGGTTTCTGGCAAGAAGAGACTCACATTAAGGTACAAACACCCCTGGTCATGGTCTACCATGATGATAGCCCCGGATTATATCTGGCCCCAAACTTACGTATGTGCACCCTGACTAAAGAGATCCATTACCTGTGTCCCAGCAAACCCTTTATCCAGGACAGTGTTAATGGTATCTGTGGACTTAAGCCCATGGAGAGCGACACTCGTTGCTCGATTACTGCTACGCCCTGGTACCAAATAACCGCGAGTCAAGCCGAAATTGTCGGGAGTCGTTGGTTGGTCAATACCCCGGCAAAGGAAGCCCTCCTAACATATGACCAACACGACACCGCTGACCACGTTCCTCTACCTAACCAAACCTTTTGGGTCAACGTACCCAGTAACGCAATTCTTCACATCCAGGACCTGGCTTTGTACCACCTCAAACCCAACCAATATGACAGTTATATCAAACTATCTGACTTTTTCTCAAAACATACTCTAGACTTGGGAGCAGATACTCTCATGCGGGTCCAATATGATGGGACCCAAACCCCTGTTGACAATTTACTCAAGGAAATTACTTTAGACTCCGCAATATCACGACTCCTGCTCACCTATTCCTGGTCAGTTGCCGACACCATTTTGGCCGTCACTATTGGCCTAGGGTATCTCATAACCTGCGGAGCCGCATACCTGTACCTCCGACGCACCCGAAAATTGCAGAACAAGATAAATGTATGCTCAGATAGGATGGGCAGGCTGGTCAAGCATAGAAAGACAGACAGGGACGACCCCACTAGCACTCACAGAAACGTCAAAGAATGTCTCAAACCTGTCCTTCTAGAACTACAAATAATAACCGGTTACGTGTTGCTAAACTCCATTCACCACTAGGTCGAATCTAGGTGCAACACTCACACTACATTCTTTCTCGAACCATCAGGGGGGACCCAGATTAAGTACATAAAAGTGGTATTGCTTGCTTGTCACCTGTCATCCACAGCTATCATCGTCTGAAGATGGCCGAAGTCTGCTGTAACACCAACTTCATCCACAGGGGGGAATGTAGCGTTAATAGCTGGATCACAGTCATTCAAGTCTGACTACCCTCTTCCCCCCACCAAGTCACAAACATTATGACATTTCGGAATGCAAATGGCCACCATCTGGACAGAGCCTCCCCACTGAGTGATGGCCACATCAACCCCAGCCTCTTCTCGAACCAACAAAAATTGGGGGTCTGGCTTAACGGGCCAGATAACCTATGCATCTCGCCATCATAAAATAAGCCAATGTGTTAGTCTTAAAAGGATTTCTGACAGTCACCACCAGACTCACCCCTTCTCGAGAGAAATCTGCCCTAATTTCTCCAAAGAAAAAAAACAAATATGCTTACTCTCTTGTTGCTTTTACGACCCCTTTCTCAGACTGGCTGCAGCCCAGGGAGGACACCCCTGAAATTTACGACCCAAGGATTCCAGCCTTCCTTTTAAAGACATACTTTTTAATAATAGTATTAAACTTTTGTTGGGAACAGATTATCTTCGCCTGGAACACTCAATTAGAAAACACATGATAACTGCTTCATAATGAGTCCAAACACACCCATACGTAACTATCTATCTCATGCAAAGTTTGATCGGGGATATTCTTCATACTCCTATATATAATCATTGATTCCTCATGTATTTTCATATCTATTTGGTTAGTGTTTTAGTATAATGACCATTCTATACATATATATGGTCCAGTTGTGTTATACTTAGAAATAATAGCATGTTTTCTCTATATGTATCGATCGCTCATGTTTAATACTTGTTCACACTTATAAAAGAACAGAAATGTAAGTTGTTATTCAGAATGTACTGTATCCTACATCTGGTATTGATCATATTATTATTTGTTTAAGGAATAGCAAATGTATGTACTGTAGTTAGAATGACTTAACGATGTCCTAGTTTATAAATTCAAGGTGCCCACCACTAAACTTGTAACTTTGAGGATTTTTGGTTCTTATGTGATACTTTTAGATGTCCTAAATATGTAGAAATATATTAATCCAAGTTATAGCTTCTGTAGCGTCCCCTACCGACCTATGGTGTAATTAACGGACATATCCAGGAGGAGGGACTTGAGGCCGAATCAGCTTCTCATTGGCTAAGTCTAAGGCAAACCCCTTTTGCCCTGCCTCTGATTGCTTACGTCCGTAATATACAAAACCTTAGCGCGTCTAACTTTTAGTCAGTTCTTTTCTTTTTTTGTTCATTCCAAGCTCTTCGTTCTTGGTGTTCTTTTAGTTAGTTTTGAGTCTCGTTCCTTTGTCTAAGTTTCCTTTACTTTGTTTTTTTACGTTTCATTTGACGTATAAGTTTTTCTTTGTTCAGCAGTTCGGTAGTGCCAAATTAGAAACTAAGCCGACGAAAGTAATAAAAAAAAAAACAACTAGCAAAGATCTTCAAGTTTGACCACTTCGTATATCCTAATGTTCCAAGACTTTTGAAGCTCGTGGTGCTAGAATCCGTCAACTCCACCTTTACCTGTGGCCAGGTCAGAAATCTGAGTTGGACGCATGCAAACTTCGAGAATCGGAAGACCACTACCACTAAAGCTGCGAAGAAAGCCAAGGCGCGGCCCGCAACACATCTGTGGCTCCACGGGCTGCATATCAGCCATAATCGAGAGGCCAAGAGCCTGCATCATCCAGAAGCTCCCCGAACAGCCACGTCAGATCTGAAGATAGGACCGCCGCCGTTCCCCCGTGTGTCTTCTGATGACAGGCAAAGGCCCGGTCCCGTTACATCTCCTTCACGTGAGCCCCCGCAAAAGGCAAGTACCGCTTGTGTGTGGCTTGATTTGGGTTCCTGATTTTCGAACCTTGCGTTTAATTTTAAACCACGCTTCAACATAGATTTATCCATGTCTCAGTAGTTTCCACCATACTATTCACGTTTCACCATAATTTGTGTTACTAGTAAGTCACTGTGTCGTAACAAACTAGTTCATAACATTGCATCTGGGTAATTACTACGCGATTGATAAGTTGCACATAGAATCATCTTGTTTTCTGATTTTGATACTGTGATATATGTACGTTTCCCATCGTCTCCTGATTTTAATACTGTGATATATACATGTTCACTGTCATTTCTTGATCTTAACATGTTATTACACCAGATAGTCTGTTGGTATTGCCTTGTTTAAAGTCAATAAACTTGTTATAACCTTTTGAATTTACCGCTTTGTGTGAGAGAGTTTCATTCAAACAACAGTCGAGAAAAATAACCTTGAATTCACTATTCGGACTTAGACTGAAGTCGCCCATATAAACTTCCTGATAAACTTTGGTTTTCCCCTTTTTAACTGGTTTTCCGGATCTACCAGCCCCAAACGATCCGGTGGTGCCCCCTTTGGTCATTACAAATTAATCAATTTAAAGTGTAGTCATATCTCGCTACAGTGGATAGCACCGCTGCCTCACAGAAAGAAGGTCCTTGGTTCTAGCCCATGGTGGATCATGGGTCTAACCGAGCCCAATTGAGCCTAATCAGGGGTCACCCCCTTGTTTTAACAGAGACCTCATCTGTCTCGTCTGCTATCGTAGCCATTTTTTGTCAGAGAGACCAGTAAACCTGCCTCGCCTAGGAGGCAGGCCAAGTAGAGCTCGGGGGCTCGAGGTAACTGACAGAGCTTAGTGAACTAGTATTCCTTCACGCTTTTCCTGCCGCCCTTGGAGGTTTTGGCTTGATTGCCATTGCGATTTGAGCACCCTGCTCCCCCCCTCATAACCACAGCCGTCCTAGTCAGGCTCAGCTTCCATGAGTTGTGTGCTTTTTCAGTATTTTTTTCCAAAGACATGTGGGTTATGTTAATTGATTTTGCTAATTTGGCATTGACTTGTGTGTGTATATACTGTTTATGACTAGTCTTGATGTAAACTTGTGTATAGATGTTGCTTTGTATGTATGGCCACTGATATTGATAGCAACATTAAATAAAACTAAATAAATCAGACTGAAATAAATGGTTTAGCAGACACCCTTATCCAGAAGTGTTGACTGAAAATGCAACCGCATATTATTAAAAAAAGTACAAGTACTGTGTGTATTCTGCCTGGGAGAGGGTTACTGGGAACTAACCTTGGAGCCCCTTGGGCTTCAGGCAAGGGGTTTGGCAGGTGTCATCTCTGCTATTTGCAGATAATGTTGTCCTTCTGGCTTTTTCGTATGGAGACCACATGCACTTGAGTAGTTTGCAGACGAGTGTGAAACAGTTGATATGAGTATCAGCACCACCAAATCTGAGGTCATTGTTATCTCCTGGAAAAAGATGGCATGTTCACGCTAGATAGGGGGTGAGAACCTACCCTAAATGGAGTGGAGGACCCTAAGTATCTCAGGGTCTTGTTCATGAGTGATGGGAAGTAGGATTTTGAGATCAACTGTAGGCTGGATGCAGCTTTGGCAATTGGAGTAAAACTGCTGCTCTTTTGCATTGAGGGGAACCAGTGTAGGTGGTTCAGTTGATTGATAAGGATGCCTCCTCGGAGATGCGGGTATAGTCCACTGGCCACTTCATTAGGTTCATTACTCTTAAACTGCTTGTTAATACAAATATCTAATCAGCCAATTACATTGTAGCAACTCACTGCATTTAGACATGGTCAAGACATTTGCTGAATTTCTAACCAAGCATCAGAATGGGGAAGAAAGGTGATTTAAATGACTTATGTGGCATGGTTGTTGCTGCTAGATGGGCTGAGAATTTTAGAAACTGATGATCTACTGGGACTTTCACAAGCAGCCATCTCTAGGGTTTACAGAGAATGGTCCAAAGAAACAGAAATTATCCAGTGAGCAGCATTTCTCTAGGTGAAAATACTTTGCTGATTCCAGAGGTCAGAGAATGGTCAAACTGTTTTGAGCTGATAGAAAGGTAACTCAACAGTAATTCAAATACCCACTCGTTACAGCCAAGGTAAGTAGAAATGCATCTCTGAATGCACAACAAATCAATCCTTAAAGCAGTTGGGCTACAGCAGCCACACTGAGACCACACTGAGTGCCACTCCTGTCAGCTATTAACAGGCCACTGAGGCTACAATTTCCACAGAATCACCAAGTTTGGACAATAGAAGATTCAGAAAACATTGCCTGGTTTGTTGAGTCTCGATTTCTGGTTCGACATTAGGATGGTACGAATTTGGCATAAACAACATGAAAACATTGAATCCATCCTGCCTTGTATCAATGGTTCAGGCTGGTGGTGGTAGTGTAATGGTGTTGTAAAGATCATACTTTGATAGATTACTGTTCTTTAAATACAACAGTGTCCACCATACCTGTTTATGCTTGATTTTGCACCAGAAGAACTTTTTCATAGTTCTTGTAACTGTGACACCTTTCTCGCATATTCACACTGCAGAAACTGGGAATGATTGTAGTTCTTAAAACACTGTATATAGGAACCTTTTTAGCCCCTACTTCAAGGTACGGTCTTTTCTCCGTGCATAGGAACCTTGACTGACATAAGTATGCAATGATAGGTCCAGACGTAAGAGTATGGCAATTTGTCCAGACGTAGTGATGCAAGTGTATAGTGGTTGGTCCAGAAGCAAGCACACATGTTAAGCTCAGCCAACATTTTAAAATATACTTGTACTCCAAAGTTCCATAAACAACAGATCCTCACACTATGACAAGTTCAGGCTTTACTGAGCCTATATGCAACAATCCTATATGCAGCTATATGTTACAATGCAAATACAAAACAATTTTGAGTCATCTAAGCAAAATTTACATGGCTTACGTCACTTCAGCATTACACAGCATTCCTATTGGCAGTGCGAATACCAACTAAAAAAGGCCCTGGAATTAATTTAGGTGTTTGGGGAGGTCCATGGGGGTAAATTCCTAAAGTAGTCCCTAAAACTGTTTGGTATGAGATCCAACTGACTGAAAACAGCTCACTATAATTTCAACTTCAACCAAGGCTCATATACTGTTTCCACTTATAGATATGTAATATTGGATTACTGTCCTCAATAAAAATGATCCAAGTATAATATGTTTGTCTTGTTTGTTTAATTTGGTTCTCTCTATGTACTTTTAGGACAATACAATTATGTGTATTAGAAAAAGAACAGCAACTTTAAAAAGTGGGTCAGGGGAAATGACAAAAGGATATCTTCAAAAAGTCAAGTACACTACAGGAAAGAGCGGTTAAATAACTTGCATGCAAAAATTTTCATAAACATCATTCATGCAGACTGGGATCATTTTCAAAATACTTTGTTTATGCAGTCTAATTCAATCTAATGTTTTCTGACATTTGCCTACTTTAACATTTCGATATTATACGATCAGTGGCTGGTAATGCAACAGTCATGAATTATTTTAATGCTTTCAGTTAAGGACTTATACTTCAGAATGAGCCAAGTTACAGTAGAGTTGAGAGATCCAAAAACTCCATTACCCAGGTGGTAGTGCATGAATTAAAAATAACCCAACATGATTTTCCAGTCAAGCCTACTCTTGCTCTCCACGCTAGTTCTCTCCTTTCGTGTCTCTCTTTCTTTTTCTTTTTCTCTCTGATTATATCCACCTACTGAATTCCCCCTCAAATGGGTGCTGCCAGTGAAACCACACTTGTGATGTCTTTATGTCTCTGTTACAGTCTCACTTTTGTGAGTATATGTTTCTGATGTGTGAATTAGACAGCAAATGGAAAATGTAGCAGAGACACCTCTGCTGAGTCTAGTTATCAAGCTGTCACCGAACAGAAGTGCATTGAAGCTTTGCTGGAGAAGAGGTGGAATTAGCATCAGGATCACACAGCACCAATTCAGATAGGCCAAGCACAATGTGTAAGTGGTAAAATTCCACAGCAACGAATACAAACCCCCTCTCTCTCTCTCTCTCTCTCTCTCTCTCTCTCACACACACACACACACACACACACACACACACACACACACACAGGGACATGTTTAAACCTGCAATATGACTTTCGTTCTCTTTAAAAGAAAAATGCCAGTGTTTCATGCTACATAAGAAAATATGAAAATGGAAAGGGGATGGGATGGAGTTAGAAAAGAAATAATAAAAGGTGAAAGAGCACAAAGTGAACATTGATAATGTGGCCCCATCTCCAAACTGTAACAACAGCGCAGCTAGGTGCACCAGCATAGCCTGGCTTATTTTTAATAGGCACTCCATCATCCTGCCTCCTCTTCCCCCTCCACTGGGTCCCTCAAACAGATGGGCTTTGTAAGGCTCAATGGCACATTCCGGCAGTGCAATCTGTCTCCACAAAACCCCTGATCAAATCTGAAGAAAAGCTGCATCTTGTGCACATTTCTGCACATATGTACTGCCTTAGCTAGTGCCTATGTCAGTGAAATTAAATTCACTGAAAAATCTTAGAGACTGACAGCAAGTCGACAAATTAAAGAAGGGATGATCAAGAGTTAGCTGAGAACACTACACCCTACCATGCATGAAAGCCTGAAAATAGGCCTTTTGCCATGGCTGGATAACATTACAAACATTTAAATTCCTCATACTTCCTCATTCCTCCTAACCAAATATGGTTAAGTATTACAAATTTTTCCAGACTCCTTGTGCATTCTTGTGTACCATTTCTTATGTGGCCCGTTATAAGGTTCCTAATCACCATTAAAGAATGTTCTGCAATAAAGCTGGATAACATTTTATGTAGTCCTTTTCCTTTTTCATGCTGGGTCCCACTGTCTGTGCTTCTGTTAATATAAATATAGATTTAATGGAATCAACCCTCACTGTTCCTGACTGGCCAGAAAAGAAATTAACAGTGCCTTTTGCATTTTCATCTCATTCACACACTCAAGGTGAAATAAATGAGTTAATCACTGTGATGTAAAATGTCTTTGAATCCAGCTGTGAACATGGTTGAGGAACTTATGAAAGATGCACAATGCCACTAGAAATATATAAAGAATTTATATATAAAGGATACATGAAAAATAATTCACAATGCAAATATCGCTGCATGCCACTGGTAGTTTCTCCTATGAAACTCACCTAAATTAAGAAAAAAACATTTTATAATGAGTACAGAAGTTGAAAAGTACTTTCTTTTTGCAGATTTGGATGAGGACAAGAGTAAGCTAGTTATCTCCCAAAATGGATCAGTCTTTTTCTGTCACTCCTCCTCCCTGACCTGCTGAATATTTGAATATTTCCACATCTCAAGAATATTATCCACTTATTTGTCATTAGATAATATAAATAATACAGTGCACACAACATTTTCATGGCAAGGTTTGTACTGTTTATTAGCCTAACTAAGACTAGTGAAGTATATGAGGCTCAATCCATTGTTCTTCTATACAGTATATGAATATAATCTATATTCATGCTGGTGACCAGGTTCTTTTTTTAATTAAATCTCACCACTTAAATATGAATGATATACAATGAGGGCCAAGAGTCTGAGATCACTAATGAAAATGCTTGTTTGGCCCTTGTGGAGAAGGTTTCATAATGCAGCAGGACAATAATCCCAAAACACAGCTCAAAGTTTTGCAATAAATACTTGAAGAAGTTCAAGGAGTGACCAAAGAAGATGAAAAATCCCGTCTCGTCCCATCCCCGTCCCATCAAGGATTATTGGGGCACATGAAGACATAGAAAGCCAAACATTCAGCAACATCATAAGATACTCTTTGGAATAGTGTGAAATCGAGCTGGGGTAACTCGGTTCATCTGCACAAACTTGTGAAGTACATGCCAGCTTGAGTGCACTTGGACATTACAGCAAAAGGGAGAACATACCAAATACTAATGAACTTAGAAATGTTTTATTTTTTTCAAACATTCAAGTTTTCACTCAAACTGTTATGCTGATTATATGATTTAATCTGTAACGAATAACATTGCATAACATAACTAAATACAGGCATTTTTCACTAGTGGTCTCAGACTTTTAATCCTCACTGTAGTCTGAGCCTAGCATGCAATTTGACTAATTTAGCTTGGCTTTAATCTATTTCATGAGCCTGTATCATAAAAAATTAGTCAACCAAGTATGCAGTCTTCATGCATAACTGTACACATTTCTCTACCAGCTCGGTCTAGTTTGTATTATGCATTTTCTTGCAAGTTCTTTACTTAAGTAAAGTAATACTATTCTGATAAATAATACTCAAGTAACAGAAGTTTGGCTGAAGTATGGCTTATATACACTCACTGACCAAAAAAAACAAAAACAAAAAAACAAACAAGAAGCAGTTGTTGGAATAGAATGAAATGTTATATGTGTGAATATAATTATGATATATGTAAGTGATTACAATATTACAGTGAAAGGATTTTATTTGTGAAAATTGTACAACGGTATGCAGGCTCTGGTTACCCTGTTACGCTGTCCCTAGCCTGGATACAAGATGACATGATTGGGCATCCTTGGGCATCCGAGGCAAACAACTTCCGTATGGTATCCTGTGACATATTGTTTCCACAGATGTTGCAGCTGGGCCTGTAGGTCTTGCACACTCAGTTTCCCAGCGGGTCCCATAAATGATTGATTGGTGATACATCTGTTGAGTAGGCAGGCCAAGGAATAATTGTAATCTGGCAGAGGCATTCCTGGGAAACTCTTGCTGTGCTTGGGCAAGCATCATCCTGCTGAAAAATGCCGGCTGTAGGTCCTGCCATGAGAGGCAACACATGAGGCTGCAGGGTTTCTTGTAGATATCATTAATTTGTTAATGTTTCTCATATCACAATTAGCAATGACTAATTGTCATATGTGATTACTCCCCAGATCATCACACAAGCAGTTGGGGCAGTGTGTCACTCCACAGTAAAGGCAGGATTGAAGTGCTCACCACGAGGCCTCCATACACAAACCCAACTGTCCTTAGATTAGGGGAGTTTTTCCTTTCCACTGTCGCCCTAGGCTTGCTCAATTTGGGATTGGACGTAGTTATTAGGAGATAATCTAAACTTGTAAAGTTGCTTTGAGACAATGCTCCATTGTAAAAAGCGCTATATAAATAAATCTGACTTGACTTGACTTAGATCACAAAAGAACCTGAATTAATCCCTAAAGACAATACAGTTCAAGTCCATAACAGTCCCGGAGTCTGGTTCATGACACTACTGCAAACAAAGGTGATGGTGGCTGGCTGTCAATTGCAGGTCACATAATGGGCACTGTGACAACAAATTTCCTTCTGCCAAGTGCCTGGAAATGGGGAGTGTAGTGAAGGTGCCACCTGTGTCTGAATGGTGGACAACAAAACTGTGGGAGCTGTTCGTGCTTGTCAATGGACCAACTGATCCTGTCTTCTGGTGATCTGGGCCATCCAAAACCTGTTTGTCATGTGTGCATGCAATCATAGAACTACATCTCCTACACATCCTAACAGCTAGGTCAGAAAGTCCTAGTAGGCAGACAATTTGTGGAAATGACTATCCTACTTTTCTCAGTCCAATGATGCACCTCCTCTCAAAGTCTGTCAACTGGGCAAAATGCCTTTGAGTGCATTGTAGAGGCATGTCTAGCGGTCACGGACTGGGCCAGAAGCCCCTTTGTTACGCCTCTCCCTGCCACTAGGGGAGATATAGACTGTACTGCCCGTGCTGCTCCATGGAACTGCATAGCAAGCGAAGAAGATGATGCTTGCGCTAACAAGCATCAGCTATTATGGACATTATTTAAGCAGGACTTGAGCTCAGTCATGTGGTGGGTTGTTCTCTGTCTATGCTTTTTGCCTATCTGGCTTTTGTGCTTCATGTTCGTACGTTCTGTTACGCTCGTGCACTGCGTGGTCTGCCTTAAGCTCGTGGTTATTATTGTTTTCATTCTTTGTTAGTTATCTCCTTGTCGTTCTACTGCATTTACGTTAGTTCCTTTGCTTTATGTTATTGTTATCTTTATGCCTCTTTTGTTTAATAAATATCTTTAGTTACACTTATGGTTCATCTGCACACATCTCCTTGCTTGTCCTCTGTTCCGCACCCGCCGTGTTACACTAGTAGCCAACAACCTCCCAAGAGGTACAACTATCTCGTTATAGGGCAGCAGGGGGATAACTTTTACGCCATCTTGTGGCAAGACCTATGTCTAATCAGACCACACATGTAAGAATTTACATATCTGCCTGAGACATAACAATTTGCACCAATCCAACATTTCTATCTGGGTGCATTATTTTTTTTTGTCAGTTAGTATATTTCACTCAAGTAGAAGTACAGTATAAAAATATAGACTACTAAATGTAAAAAAGTAAAAGTATACTTTAAAAAGTCTTTCTAACTCCATTTCTTAAACATTATATTGTTACACTTAGGGCAAGGAAGGACAAGTGCGGCAGACATACACGCAAGTGATTGGTGTTTATTTACAGTGAACATGATAAATAAAACACCAACATACCAAGCAAACCTAAACTAAAAATGATGACAGAAACGACTGACATCCAATAATACATAAGACTTCAACCAAGGCTAATGCTAACAAAGAACACATACAATAAGCTAACAGGCTAACAAATAAGATTAACAATCAAACAAAGCTCAGAAGACAACAGGAGACAAGACAAGGAAACAGAGACCAAGATACACAGGACAAGACAAAGACAAGGAGACAAACTTGCATGGGAGACAGGACCACACGGGAGCCAAGGCAAACCAGGGAGTGAAGAAGCCAGACAAGGAAGAGAACAGGAAGATGCATATTTTTAGGAAAATACAGCAGGTGGCAACAGCCTCACCTGCTGTTGGGGCAGAAGAGAGACAGTGGGAGTTAAACCAGATAGATGCAAGCTGGAGGGCTTGGATCGTCGTTACATAAACGCCCTCTGAAAGCATGTCTCTGAAGCACAAAGACAGGAACACAAACACAGTCTCTGAGGCAGGCACCGCTGTGATGCACTCATGAGGTACTGTTGGTGAGCTGACCCACGATCCAGTGATAGCGAGTCCCTAGGCCACCACCAAGTCAATAGCTCCCAGCACACCCAGTAAGTCCAAGATGATCCTCTCAGCCTCAGGCTCCTCTGCCATCTGCACTGCAAACTCCATTCCCTCCTAGCAGTACAGAGGGGTCCCACGACCCCCGGAGTGCCAGCTGGGTGTCTGTCATGGCCAGGAAAGCTGGGTCAGTGGAGAACGTGCAGGTGTAGGCATCCTCAAGGGGCGGACAACTACCCAGCTTGGCCCGGGGGATTCCAGCTACAGGAGGATCCAGCACATGGCTTGCAAGCCATGATCCAGGCTGGCAGCTAGCATGCAGTGATGTGGGCATGGTGCTAGCGAGCGTTGGCTCTGGCTTTGAGTTAATGAGCATGGACCTCAGCGTTGAACTAGCAAGCGCGGGTTTCGGCGTCAAGTTAGTGAGCGTGGGCTCTGGCGTCAAGCTAGTGAGTGCAGATCCAGGTGAACTAGGAAGCGTGAACTCTGGCTTTGCATTAGCAAGCATGAGTCCTGGTGCCATGCTAGCAAGCATGGATCCTGGCATCAAGTTAGCAAGCATGGATTGCTACTTTCTCCGGCACTTCTTTGCCAAGTGGGAAAGTCCATGGTTCGGGCTCTAGAGGGTGATAACCAGACTGGCCACCTCCACAAGGAGGCACACAAGTGATTGGGGGACAAGGACAAGTGAGGCACACACAAGTGATTGGGGTTTATTTACAGTGACATTAAATTAACCCCCAACATACCAAGCAAAAACCTAAACTTAAAAAATGATGACACAGAAAACGACTGACATCCAATAATACATAAGACTTCAACCAAGGGCTAAATGCTAACAAAGAACAACATTATACAATAAGCTAACAGGCTAAACAAATACGATTAACAATCAAACAAAGCTCAGAAGACAACAGGAGACAAGACAAAGGAAACAGAGACCAAGATACAACAGACAAGACAAAGACCAGGAGAACAAAACTTTTGCATGGGAGAACAGGAACCAACACGGGAGCCAAGGCCAACACAGGGAGTGAAGAAGCCAGACCAAGGGGAAGAGAACAGGAAGATGCATATTTTTTAGGAAAATACAGCAGGTGGCAACAGCCCTCACCTGCTGTTGGGGCAGAAGGAGAGAGACAGTGGGAGTTAAACCAGATAGATGCAAGCTGGAAGGGGGGCTTGGATCGTCGTTACATAAACGCCCTCTGAAAAGGATGTCTCTGAAGCACAAAAGACAGGAACACAAACACAGTCTCTGAGGCAGGCACCGCTGTGATGCACACTCATGAGGACAAGGTAACTGGTTGGTTGAATGTTGTTTAGCGGACCCACGATCCAGTGTGATAGCGAGTCCCCTAGGGGCCCACCACCCAAGTCAATAGCTCCCAGCACCAACCAGGTAAGTCCCAAGATGATCCTCTCAGCCTCAGGCTCCTCTGCCAATCTGCGCACTGCAAACTCCATTTCCCCTCCTAGCAGTAAACAGAGGGGTCCCAAAGAACGACCCCGGGAGGTGCCAGCTGGGTGGTCTGTCATGGCCAGGGAAAGCTGGGTCAGTGGAAGAACGTGCAGGTGTGTAGTCCATCCTCAAGGGGCGGACAACTACCCAGGCTTGGCCCCGGGGGATTTCCAGCTACAGGAGGATCCAGGGCCACATGGGCTTTGCCAAGCCATGATCCAGGCTGGGGCAGCTAGCATGCAGTGATGTTGGGCATGGTGCTAGCAGAGCGGGCTTTGGCTCTGGAGCTTGAGCGTTTAATGAGCATGGAACCTCAGCGGTTGAAAACTAGCAAAGCGCGGGTTTTTCGGCGTCAAGTTTAGTGAGCGTGGGGGCTCTGGCGTCAAGCTAGTGAGTGCAGATCCAGGTGAACTAGGAAGCGTGAACTCTGGCTTTGCATTAGCAAGCATAGGAGTCCTGGTGCCATGCTAGCAAGCAATGGATCCTGGCATCAAGTTAGCAAGCATGGATTGCTACTTTCCTCTCCGGCACTTCTTTGCCAAGTGGGAAAGTCCATGGTTCGGGCTCTAGAGGGTGATAACCAGACTGGCCACCTCCACAAGGAGGCACACAAGTGATTGGGGGACAAGGACAAGTGAGGCACACACAAGTGATTGGGGTTTATTTACAGTGAACATTAAATTAACCCCAACATACCAAGCAAACCTAAACTAAAAATGATGACAGAAACAACTAACATCCAATAACACAAAAGACTTCAACCAACTCTAATGCTAACAAAAAACACATACAATACGCTAACAGGCTAGCAAATAAATAACAATCAAACAAAGCTTATACATAGAACAAGAGTCAGAAGGCAACAGGAGACAAGACAAGGAAACAGAGACCAAGATACACAGACAAGACAAAAATAAGGAGACAAACCTGCATGGGAGACAGGACCACATGGGGGCCAAGGCAAACCAGGGAGTGAAGAAGCCAGACAAGGAAGAGAACAGGAAGATGGGTATTTATAGGAAAAGACAGCAGGTGGAAACAGCCTCACCTGCTGTCAAAACAAAATAGAGACAGTGGGAGTTAAACCAGATAGATGCAAGCTGGAGAGTAACAGGTACACATCGATGACACTGATGGTATATAATGGTTTGTACTACCACTATATGAATCATCTGCAATAAATACAAACATTATCATTATACACATATTTAACTAACCACAGCAAGAACAGAATAAAATCATTTCCAAGCATGAGGACTCAAAATATACAAAAAACTTATAAATGATGCTAAATCGCTCATAACTACCCTTACCAAAAACTTTACATACTTCAAGTAAGTTTTCAAGTAAACTAAAGTAAATTACAAGTATATGTACCAGGTATACTTTATGTAGCACTTATACTAATATCAATATACTAGAAGTATACTAATAAGTATACTATTTCCATACTTCTTGGGACTAAATTTACCCAATTTTAGTTTATGAAAAGTATACTCTGAAGTGTACTTTAGGTATAAGAGGAGTAAACGTTGAGTACACAACTAGTTTATATCCAAGTTTTATTTTGTACTATAGTTATTTTGTTCCCTCTGTCGTTGGGTAATACTATACTGAGCAAAAGAGAAAGACAGGACAAAGACAAATTATGCATATATATTTAATATATCTTACTATGCAAAAGTTTTAGGCCACCATTAGATTACATAGACCATTGTTTTAGCTCAGGTATAATAACCATATAGAATTATTTATCAGTCTCTTTAATGGGCAAAAACAGAAAATACAGGAAAGGTGTGGGCAGTATTAAAAAACTGAAGAAAAAACAAAAGAAAAAAAACAGCTTCTATAGGCTACAGGGGCAAATAGCCTATTTAGTTTGACCTCCCCAATAAGAAGCAGCTTGACCAGGAATGGTGTTTTTGGAAGGGAAGCAGACAAGAAACCACTTTTTCAGAAGAACAGGGTGAAAAGGCTAAGACTACTAAAGCTCACAAAAATTGGCATGATGTCCATGATTACGACAAAGATCATGACGTGACAAATGCAAGTTTGAATTTTTTGGTCCAATTTTCAACAATATATTATATATGGTCTTTACACCTCTACTAAAACAACAAATCTAATGGTGTCCTAAGACTTTTGCACAGTACACACACATTTACACAGTTAGGACACAGTAAAAACAACAATTAGCCCAACATGCATGACTTTGAACTGTTGGAGGAAACCAGATTACCTGGAGTGCAGACTCCACAAAGAAAGGACCTAGACCACAACAACTGGGATGAAACCCATGACCTTCAACAACAGGCAACAGTGCTACCCACCGAGCCACCCTCTTTGAAACACTCTCACTGCATTTTAGTCAAACAAACTACAGCTGCACCAATTTGTTGAGTTCTTTTAAACACTCCAGTACAATACTTAATTTTAAAACAGTTATGCACAACTTTTACAAATATTATATAGTTTTTAATATACCTCATGTCATGGACATTGTTAGACCTGTTTTAAAGCCTCCCCAAATAACTAAGCTCTAATAGTATAAATCTTTTATTTTATTTTATTTATTAAATTACTATAAATCTAGAAATAGTTTTTCTTATTTATTCTCCCTTTATTGAATGATGCCATCTGTCTCCATATTCACAATGTGACTACATTTGATGCACTAGGACTTGTGGGAGGCACTGCCTCTTCATATCTAGGAATGGGTTTAAAAAAAAAAAATTTCGATTGAACTCGATCTTCATTTGAATGACCCGATATCAATTCATATACAGTGGGGCAAAAAAGCATTTAGTCAACCACTGATTGTGCAAGTTCTCCTACTTAGAAAGATGAGAGAGGTCTGTAATTTTCATCATAGCTACACTTCAACTATGAGAGTCAAAATCAGAAAAGAAATCCAGAAAATCACATTGTATTGCTCGAAGTCATGAAGTGCCAGTGTGAGCATGTCTGGTGCCACTTACATTGTGAATGTTCTTTTCAACTATGAAATCTAAGCTTAACTATAGTTAATCTACCTTTCTCTCTTCTCTTTTCCTTCTACCTTGAGCGTCATCGCTCTCCACTTTTGTCTCGCTTTCCATCGGTCATTTCAAATTAAAAGCCCAGTGCAGGGTTTTACGATTTCATGACATGTCATGACGTTTTGAACCAGTGGAAACACTGGCCAAATACCCTCAACCATAGAAGGCATTTTCGATGAAATTAGCTTCAAGTTCTCCCTGTTCCAAAAAAATATCCGAGGTTCTGGTAAGTTTAATATGAGAGATATACATCCATACAGCACAGTTGAAAATTATAGCTTCTGAAGCCATATTAATGTTCCAGAACATGGTATGTTTTACCCAGACATAGTGGGGCAAAAAAATATTTAGTCAGCCAATGATTGTGCAAGTTCTCCTACTTAGAAAGATGAGAGAGGTCTGTAATTTTAATCATAGGTACACTTCAACTAGGAGAGACAAAGTGAGAAAAAAAATCCAGGAAATCACATTGTAGGACTTTTAAAGAATTTAATTGTAAATTATGGTAGAAAATAAGCATTTGGTCAACGACAAAAGCTCAACTCAATTCTCAATAAAACGTAAACTTTGTTGGCAATGACAGTGGTCATGACAGTTTAAAGAATTTAATTGTAAATCATGGTAGAAAATAAGCATTTGGTCAACGACAAAAGCTCAACTCAATTCTCAATAAAACGTAACCTTTGTTGGCAATGACAGTGGTCATGACAGTTTAAAGAATTTAATTGTAAATCATGGTGGAAAATAAGTATTTGGTCACCCACAAACAAGCAAGATTTCTGGATCTCACAGACCTGTAATTTCTTCTTTAAGAAGCTCTTCTGTCCTCCACTCATTACCGGTATTAATGGCACCTGCTTGTCCTTGTTATCTGTATAAAAGACACCTGTCCATAGCCTCAAACAGTCAGACTCCAAACTCAACCATGCCCAAGATCAAAGAGCTGTCAAAGGACACCAGGAAGAAAATTGTAGACCTAAACCAGGCTGGGAAGAGTGAATCTACAATAGGTAAGCAGGTTGGTGTGAATAAATCAACTGTGGGAGCAATTGTAAGCAAATGGAAGACATAAAAGACCACTTATAATCTCCCACGCAGATTTCATCCCATGGGGACAAAATGATCATGAGGATGGTGAGCAAAAATCCCAGAACTACACGGAGGGATCTGATGAATGACCTGCAGAGAGCTGATACCAAAGTAACAAGGCTACCATCAGTAACACACTATGCCGAGAGGGACTCAGATCCTGCAGTGACAGTCCCCCTGCTTAAGCCAGTACATGTCCAGGCCCGTCTGAAGTTTGCCAGAGAGCATATGAATGATCCAGAAGAGGATTGGGAGAATATCATGTGGTCAGATGAAACAAAAATAGAACTTTTTGATAACCCAAACTCAACTCGTCGTGTTTGGAGGAAGAAGAATGCTGAGACTGAGTATTATTTAATTATGTAGGGTAGCTAAACATAATCACGATTGCATGTGATGATATTATACCTTACTTCTTTGAACTATATTTTGTGTTTCATCTTCAGTTCCTGATAAGTAGTTACATTTTGTGCTTGTTGGGTTGCACCTGCATAAATATTAACATGCACACGCACATGTAAAATAAAATAAGTGGAACACTCGGAATAAAACTTTTTTCAGTTATTACTCACGCCATTGACTCGGGCAACATTTCTTTTTTTCTGCCACGCCAGCTCACCTAATTTGGCTACTGTATTATTTTTTTTCCTAACTATATACTCATATTATATATACGCACTAATTAGTGCTAGTTTCTAGTGCTAACTCGAACTAGAAAATTTGATCATATCACTCCTGTTCTATCATCACTGCACTGGTTACCAGTCAAATTCCGCATTGATTACAAAATACTTCTTATAACTTATAAAGCTCTACATGGCCTGGCCCCACATTATCTGAGTGAACTCTTAGAGTTTTACAATCCAGCTCGTCTACTTCGTTCGCAGGGTGCAGGACTTCTTTTAGTTCCTAGAATTAAAAAAAAGTCACAGCATGGTCTGAAAAGGCTTTCTCCTACATGGCCCCCCAAACTATGGAATAAACTTCCCACTTCGTTATAGACTCAGACACTCTCCAAAGTTTTAAGTCTAAGCTAAAGACATACCTATTTGCACAGGCTTTTGACTAGATTTAGACCAGGATGCATGGCTTGGGTCACTAGGGCCGGAGTCTGGAGTCATGTCTGGCCTGCCTGCCTTGTCCACTAGCCGGGAGTGTCGAGTGGGCGGTCTGGCTGAACTGGGCTTCAGTCCTCGTGATCTTGACTCGTGCATCCTTGCCTTAGAATAAGGGCAGAGCTGGGGGTTCATAGTCAAAGAGTCTGACTTATGGTGATCAGAGACGTTGGGTTGCTGTCTTCTGCCTCCCATGGGGTTGCCAGTGTCTCATGTGATCCCTCTTGGCTGTGTTGTCTACCAGTTCTCCTTTTTCTAGCTATGCTGCTATACAGGTAGCTAATGCTGCTGGGGTCTCATGCTACACATGGCATCAGTGATTGACATGGCATCAGTGATTGTTAATAGACACTGTGCTCTTAATCAATAACTAATTACATTTTCTGTTTTTTCTCCGAGCTGTGTTCCGGTACCAGTTCCAGCCCCACACATGATGTTCATCCGCTGCAGCTCCACTCAAGCTGCTTCCGTCATCAGCTCCAGCCCCATCATACCCGGGCCACTTAATGCCGATGTGCATACTTCACATTTTATTCGAACTTTGACTCCATGACTTTAGTTTCGTTCTTAGATTTATCATCTACGCCGCCCAAGGAGGTTGGGTCCCTTTTTGAGTCTTGGTCCTCCTAAGGTTTCTTCCTATAACTCAGGGAGTTTTTCCTTGCCACTGTCGCCCTAGGCTTGCTCAATTTGGGATTGGACATAGTTATTAGGAGATAATCTAAACTTGTAAAGTTGCTTTGAGACAATGCTCCATTGTAAAAAGCGCTATAAAAATAAATTTGATTTGACTTGACTTGACGCACCTATTTTTAACTCCACTGTGTTGAAGTGCGAGGATTGAGCCCGGTTTTCTCTCCCGTTGTCATGCTGATCCGTGTTATCTGTGTTCCATTGATGAGGGCTTTGTATATCCTCGTGCACGAGCTTTACTCGGGGGTAAAGTAACTCAGAGTTGGCTGAACTAACCGTTATCCCCCGTTCTGAAACCGAAAACTCTGAGTTGGACATTTCAGGATTGGTCAACCCAGAGTTCAGATTTTAACTCAGGAATTGTTAAACCTGCTTTCTGAAATACCCCCCTCTTGTGTTTCTGGTGTTTTGCTGATGCATTCTCTGTTTTCCTGGTGAATTGTCTGATTTGCTGGTGTGTTGTCTGTTTTGCTGGCATGCTCTGATATTCTGCTGTGTGTTCTGATTTCTTGCTGTGTGTTCTGATTTTGCTGGCATATTTTTGGTTTTGCTGGCATGTGTTCTGTTTTGTTACCATGTTTTTGGTTTTGCTGCTGTGCACACTGATTTGCTGACATATTTTTGGTTATGCTGGTTTGTTTTTGGTTTTGCTGCTGTTTGTTCTGATTTGCTGTTGTTTTTGGTTTTGTTGCCATGTGTTTGGATTTGCTGGTGTGATTTGGTTTTGCTGGCATGTTCTTGGTTTTGACAGTATATTTTTGGTTTTGTTGTTGTGTTCTCTGTTATGCTGGTGTGTTTTCCACATCAGAGCCACTGTAGGTTACATTTGTGCTATTACTGAGGCTGTCCGGACAGATCTACTACAAAGATGATGGCTTTGTCTAGCTTTTAAGGAGACCATAATCAAACCCTGATTTGGTAAAAACACTTTTCTCTCACACTGGTCTCTCTATTGTTAGAAACACCTGGAATGTCTGGCCAAGATCTGGGACACTACATTGTTTCTTGGATGCACTGAGAGCAACCACAATTTCATCACCTAGGTCTCTGACCTATTGACAGAACCAGTGAGATTCCAGCTGCCTATAACAGGAACAAAATTTGTTTTGTAGAAAAGCTAGTGGAGCAGGATTGCACCCCCATCATTCTATTTTAAATTAAATTATCCTGTATACAATGCAGAGTCTTCCTCGGCTGCACCTCAGTTGTGGCAGTGTGGCAACTTGCATTGAGAGGAGATGGATTGCTATTCCTTTAAAAACAGATTTGGTCCAAGGATTCAACAATGGGACAGCCAATCCCTCTTTACCAGTCCAAAATGAAGGACAGATAAGTCTTCACTGTTGAAAATTGCCACTTTATAGTAATGAAATGCATTTTTACTGCTATTTCAGTGCACTAAAATAATTTCTGTCAATATCTATTGTGTCTTTAAAAAGTCTGTTGTTAGTCATCATATTCTGAAAGCTTAGAATAAAAACCCTCCCTTTAAGTATACTTTAAGTACAAATATATTTAACTTACAAATAAATTTAAATTGTAGAGACTAATGGTTTGTTTTGCACTTTGTAGCCGTTCATTCATAAGCCTTCATCTGATGGTCACATAGCAATATACATTGTACATAAATGTGCATAAACATGTGCCACATGTTACAGATATATAGTCAAAAATAATAAAAACAGTACTAATTAAGCACACTTTTTAGTACTGTAGAATGTGATTTAGGACACTATGAGTTTTGCCATACCTGAATAAACACACTGTGGAACAGCAGAAAGCCAGGCGTGGTGCTAGAACATGAGACATCTGTAAACCACACAAAACAAATTAACAAAAGTGCTGGAATATCAGAACAATATGTACATAAATAATGTTGGCCATGTATGTATTCCGTAATGGCAGTGGTGTCTTTTAGCAGGATAATACACCTTGCCACACTGAAAAAATGCTCAGGAATGGTTTGAAGAACAATACAAAAAACAAACAAACAAAAAATAACAAATTCCCCTGTGCGAAAAACCTCTGTGGTATGTGCTGGAAAAAGAAGTCTGATCCATGGGGGTGCAGTCTCCCAACTTGCAAGACTTGAAGGATCTGGTGCTAAAGTGTTGAAAAGTCCTCTGGTCAGAGCCCTGCAGGCAAGAAGGGACACAAAATGTATTTACTAGATTTTATTAACATGCAATATCTAACTATTCAAAGAAATCAAATTTTCAAATCACCCAGCCAGTAAACCAATATAGAAACAGGTAAGACATGCAGATTCCACACAGAAAAGACCTAGACCACTCCACCTGGGGTCGAACCCAAGACTTTCTCGCTGTGTGAAAAGAAGAATGCTTGAATGAGGCTTGAAGATTGGTGATTGGTTCACTGACCCACTAGCGCAATTGAAAGTAAGGTTTTATGTAGATTGGAACAGTTTTTCATACTTTGAATGTATAAGTACAAATAAGGAATGTAGTTTTTTACATCATAAATTCTGCTTCATTGCATTTGGCTTCGTCAAAGGTGTGTATATCAACAGTGATTAGGTAGGTAATGTTAATTAATTATATGTTTCAGGAATAAAGTTAAAGATGTCTAATAAATTTATTAGAGCTTGATTAGATAGAGACAGTTTAGAGGAACATTGCTGTGTCTGATTGGGAGATTGTGTGTTTGTTAACTATCACATCAGCATCAATGGCATCATGATAAGAGCAAGATTATAACTATACTAGAGACACTTACAAGGGGACAATTTAGAGCAACCAAGTAACCTAGTGCATGTATATGGAATGTGGGAGGAAATTGAACCAATTGGTAGTAAAAGAGATGGGTTATCTGCATTTGTCATGCCTTGTCACAAAACTCTGTGGTTCGAATTACTGAGCTGTGCCATGAGCAGCATCACTCATGGTGTTACGGATTGCCATGTGAGTCCTGTGGACCTATACGGAAGCCCCACCACTATTGGACTGATTATTGGACTCAGTTGTGGGGCTTCCTAAAAAGGCGTGTCCGCGAGAGAATTGCAGCGTGGTTTATTTGTGTTGTTGGTGTCGGTTCCGTCCGTGCCCTCCGTGCTTCCCCAGTATACCTCATCTGCTCTGTATCCTAGTATCCACGTCCGCCTTGGAGTTCTGTCATATGTCCACATCCGCCTTGAAGTCTGGCATTGTTCCCGCTCCACCTAGTATTCCGGTAAATTTGGTTAGTTCAATAATATGTTTATATTGTGGTCCCGCCCGCAGTGTTTATAGCTTTTTGTTTCTGTACCCATTTTCCGGCTCCGTCCATGTTTGTTTTCGCACACGTTTTCCGTTTCCGCCTGTTTTCCGTTCCAGACCCGTATTCCGGCTCTGTGTGTTTGTGTTTGCTGTGTTTCCCTTGTTTAGTTATTTCTTTAATAAACCTTTTGTCTATTCATTTGAACCTGCATGCGACTCTCCCTGTTTGTCGGTCTAGGGTTGCGTTACAGAATAAACCGCCCCCATGGAAATGAGGTTCTAGTTTGGTTCCAGATCTGCCAGCTAGGTTTAGTGGAGATCTGGACCTCTGCCTGAAGTTTGTTTTGCAATGTACTGACTTTTTTTTTTCTTTGTTGTTGTTGTTGTTGTTGTTTTGTACCCCTCTTGCTCACCCCAAGCCCAGGTTTCATTTGTGGTTTCATGCCTTTCGGATAGGGTGTTGCAAGGGGCCACCGCTGTTTGGCCAGTGGCTCAAGCTGGGAGCGATGCACAATTTTTAGAGGCACTTGGAGCGGAGTTGGCCCCCAATCTGTGAAAGGCCAGGGAGACACCGTAGCCCAGTCATCCACCTCTAGCTTGAAGCAGAGGCATCAGACTAAACCCCAGTTCATCCGCCAACTGCGGGATCCTCCCCTAGCTAGTTGTCATAGGATTATAGCCTGCACCAAAGCTAAGCCATGTCAGTTACTGGTACATGAACCCATTCATGAGGCTTCTACTTGTGTGTTCGTACCCGAGCATGCCTCGCCCCAGAGCTCAGTATCTGAGCAGGTTAGCTCAGTGTTTGAATTCATTAGTCTGGTTTCTGTGCACGTTGCGCCACTTAGACTCGTACCCGAGGACATTAGCTCTGTAGCTGAGCATGCCATGCCTGTTAGCTTAGTAGATGAGCAGTTGGTGTCCAGTAGCTCAGCATCTGAGCAGATTAGCATCCAGTAGCCCTGTATTGGAACATGCTAGCTCAGTACCTGAGCCGATAGCATCCGGTAACCCTGTATTTGAGCACGCTAGCTCAGTACTTGAGCCATTAGCGTCCAGTAACCTTGTATTTGAGTATGCTAGCTCAGTACCTGAGCCATTAGCAACCTGTAGTGCAGAACCTGAGTTTGTTAGTTCTGTGTCTGAATCGTTAGCACCGCCTGGCTCCATATCTGAGCCCACCATGCTCTCTTGTTCCCTAGAGTAAAGCATCCGTTCCTGAGTTTGTTAATTCTGTGTCAGAATCAGTAGCATCATATAGTTCCGTATCTGAGCCTGTCGCGCCCATTAGTTCCATAGTCGAGCATGTTAGCTCCGCACCGGAGTCTGCTAGTTCTGCATTTGACCCATTAGCATTGCCTGGTTACATACCCGAGCAGCTTAGCTCTGTATCAGAGTTCGTTAACTCCATTTCTGCACAGGTCACCATTAGCATGACTGTATTCAGGAGGTGAGGCTTCATTTAAGGCTAAATATTCATCAGCTCTAATCCAAGTCTAATCCAAGGACACAAGTCACAGAGACTGTCCCGATGCCCGTCCGGGGTACGTCACATCCTGAGGTCTTCCAGACAGAAGCCTGCACCGAGGCCGCCTGTCTCCGAGAGGCTGTCTGTTCCCGAGAGGTCCACCAGGAAGCCGTCTGTTCCCGAGAGGTCCGCCAGGAGGCCATCTGTTCCCGAGAGGTCCGCCAGGAGGCCATCTGTTCCCGAGGGGCCCTGCCGGAGGCCATATGTTCCCATGAGGCCTTCCCAGAGGCCACCTGCCCAAGTGAGGCCTGCCCAGAGGCTGCCTGGATGTTTTTTTATTTAAAAAAAGGTTTGTAAATGCATAAGAATACATTTTATTTGCATAATCATATGAAATATGTATTCATAAATAAAGTTCGTAGTGCCCCATAGTTTTGTACCTGAGCACATTGCGTCTTGTAGTTCCTTACCTGATCAAGACACATCACCTAGCCCCACATCTGTGTCTGCCACACCGCTTAGCTGCACTTCTAAGTTGTTCTAAGACATGACTCTCAGTATGTGCCGACCCATGTGCCACAGACATTTGTGCTGACGCCAGCACCACGGACATTTGCACCAAGGACGTCGGTGCTCATGCCAGCTCTGAGGATGTCAGCACCCGTGCCAGTTCATGCCTGTGCCTGAGCCGAGGAGGTTTGTGTCAAAGACTGTCCTGCCGCCCGTCCAGAGTTCGCCTGTCCTAGAGTCTGTACACAGGACGCCTGACAAGACGACGTCCTTCCAGAGGACACAAGTCACAGAGACTGTCCCGATGCCCGTTCGGGGTACGTCACATCCTGAGGTCTTTCAGACAGAGGCCTGCACCGAGCCCGCCAGTCTCCGAGAGGCTGTCCCCGAGGCTGTCTGTTCCCGAGAGGTCTGCCAGGAGGCCATCTGCTCCCGACAGGCCCTGCAAGAGGCTGTCTGTTCCCAAGAGGTCCACCAGGAAGCCGTCTGTTCCCGAGAGGTCCGCCAGGAGGCCATCTGTTCCCGAGGGGCCTTGCCGGAGGCCATATGTTCCCATGAGGCCTTCCCAGAGGCCACCTGCCCAAGTGAGGCCTGCCCAGAGGCTGCCTGGATGTTTTTAATTAAATGCATTCTAATGCATTAAATGCATTAAATGTATTCTAATGTAAATGCATAAGAATACATTTTATTTGCATAATCATATGAAATATGTATTCATAAATAAATAACCTGCTTGAAATTTTTTTGCATCTGTTGTTTTGTGTCAGGTGTTAAGTATGTATGTGATTATGTAAATAATTCATATCACTTAAATTTCATACATGTTTAATCCAAGTCCGGGTTAGCTCCAAATAGGGGCTAACAAGCAGCATAGTGCACAAGGCAGGAGCCATCCCTAGACAGGGCACCAATATATTACAGGGCATGTGTAAACACATACACCCACTCACACTAGGACACTCAGACCTAGATGCACCTGACTCTGAATTAAAAAATATATATATTTTGTTCCTCCCCAAAGCAAGGCTTCTCTTATGATGATAAAGTTTAAAACTTATTTTTTTCCTGGTCAGGGTCACAGGGGTTCCAGGGGTTTATCCCTGAAGAACAAAGATCACAGGCATAAGCATGCCCTGGACAGAAGTCTAAATCAATCACAGGGCTGGGGTAGGGGTCTCTGGAGGCGTTATTCCCAACCAACCACCTCTCCCTGCATGCAACGCCAAACCCTGCCAGAGGGAAACCACTGGTACTCACCTCAGGTAATTGACATGGTGGGCTAGCACATTAGACAGTTGCACCACTCTTGTTTTGCTAAAATTCAGCTGCAAGATATAGCAGTTCCTAAGGGCCTTGGTGAGGCAATGTGAAGGTCAGGTTATGCATTTACAAAGTGCTGGTGCGCTCTCCAGAGCTCTCCATACATCTCTCTGTATGTGCCCAATGAATTCTTGATTAAGTTGTAGACACTCTAACGAAGATAAGCAAACATGGGATAAAACAGTATGCTTTTCTTTTGCACATGTTTGAAAATATTAACATGGAGTACTTTTTATTTGTTAAATAACATAAATTTTCAAACTCTTTTTTCCCCACATTTCCAGTGTAAAAATATTCTTATCTTATTTTGCATGCAGAGCATGATTTGAATTTATCCTCCGATATACATTAGTGTTCTAGTATGGATTTGGTGAAGGTCCTTGCACAACCTTCATCTTTCCTTTCTTGAAGCTGATTTTGAGGTACACAGACCATAGAAAATCATCATATGTTAGTTTAGTTTGAAATCAAAACACTGTTGAAATCAAAAATCTTTTTTCCAGCTGTATTTTCAGTTTTTTCCATACATCATTCAAGTGATAAGAAAAAGGCAGCAGTTTTGAAAAAGAATTTAAAAAATAAGAAACTAGATTAACTGGAGTGAAAAAGTGATCAAGCCCCTGATTTAATACTTTTGTAATTGGAGTCATCATTTTTTTTTATACTATTAGGAAAAATGCAGTACTGCAGCCTGACAGTAGAGGTGTGGTAATCGTGCTGGGATTGGAACAGCAGTCCCTAGCATGCATGCGCCGACAGGAATTGGTGCTGATTACACCTGACTAGAGGCACCAGTTCATGCAGATATTTAAAGCTATTTGAGAGCAGTGTCTCTTGTCACACTCTTAGCCTTGCATTGGTATATCATAGTAATTCAGCAAGAAGTATTTAGGGCACCTCTTGTATTCTGTAGTGTCTTTGGCACGATTTATTTAGGAAAATATGATAACTTCCCTCTTTTTTAGAAGGGAGATGGCAAGCTAAAGGCTGAGGTAATAGGGTTTTTTTTTGGGTCAGATACTGGTGCGACTGGCTCTTTACTTTTGCCACACTTTGAGCATTTTTTCCCTGCCTAGTGACATCAGCTCCATTCGCCACAGTGACACAAGCTTCTGCTTTGATCTGCGAAGTGTTCATTGATCATCCACTAAGCATTTGCGAATTTGTACTAGCGATTGTGTGTTGCTTTTGTTTCCCATTCACTTTGTTGCTGTGCTGTATGTTTATCAGGGCGTTTCTTTGTACCTTTGAGCATTTTTCCAGCTGAGTAATGTCAGCTCTGTTTGCCACCATGATGTGAGCTTCTGATCTTTTTGACCTCATTAGTATAAACACAGATAGCTCCCAAAGAAATAACAACCTTAGACAAAAGCTAGGATTACTTAACATTAGATCACTTACAAACAAAGCAATGATTGTAAATGAAATAATCACTGATAAACGCTTACATGCTCTCTGTCTCACTGAGACTTGGATTAGAGCTGATGAATATTAGCCGTAAAGCAACCTACCTTCTGAATACCGTCATGATAATCGCACCTCGTCCTAAATGGTCGGGGGGGGGGGGGGGGGGGCATAGCCACAATTTTGACAAAGAGCTAAGTGTTACAACTAAATCCCATTACAAGGCTAATTCTTTGAAATACTGATCTTAATGGAATGATCCTCGTTACGGAAGTCAAAACCACACTCTTTTCGATTATCACTATTGCGCCCTCCTGGTCCCCATTCAGATTTCTTTATTGTGCTAAAACTTCTTTCCTGACTGACTATTGTCAACAGATAAGGCGTAATGTAGGTGATTTCAATATTCACTTTGACAATGAGCAGGATCCACTGAGATTGTTACTTTCTGAGTCCATCTAGAATCCATGGGCATCACTCAGAATGTATGGGACCAACCCACCGCTGTAATTCATACGTTAGATCTAATATTAACATTTGAGTATCAATATAGACAACCTTGATGTTTTCCCGCAAAGTGATCAGATTTCAGATCCACTATTTTTTAGTATTTGAGCTATCTCTAATAAATAAAATCCTTCTGCCTCGTTATACACACCAAGCGATCTATCACACTGTTAACTCCCGCTGCGTTATTAAAAACCTATCAGACTTGAAAATTTAATACACTACGGAGATCAATCATCTTGAGTGTGTAAATGATCAATTAGACTGTGTGCTTCGCTCACCCCTGACACGACTGCTCTGCTAGGGTAAAACGCATTAGGGAAAAACGGCTAGCACATGGTATAATGACCACACCCGTACCTTAAAGCAAAGAACACGGCATCTAGAGCACAAGTGGAGACATAGTAAATTGGAGGTGTTTAAGATTGCTTGGAGGGACAGCATGGCAGAGTATAAGCATGCCCTCACTAAAGCTAAGGCTGCATATTTCTCCTCAATCATAGAGAAAAATAAGAATAATCCAAGATTTCTCTTTAATACAGTCTCCAAATTAACAAAAAACCCCACAGAAAGTGACTCTCCCGTTCTGTGTAATTTTAACAGTAATGATTTCATGACTTTCTTTAATGATAAGATAGAAAACATTAGAATGAAATGTATAAAAAATGAAATGCATAAAAATCAATGCTCATCACATCACCAATCTATTCAGTCACCTTCCAGATGCAGCACTAGTGAAGACATCTGTTTAATGAGCTGTAAATCAAGATTAGAATCTTTTACCCCAATTACTAATACTGAACTATCTGCACTGATCAGCTCATCTAAGTCATCAACATGTTTATTAGATCCAATTCCTACACGTTTACTCAAACAAGTAATACCTAGTACCACGAGCGACATTTGAGACTTATGTTAGGGGGGGGCAAACCATCTCGGTGAACTATATATTTGGGTATATATTAGTAAAATAAAATAGCCCATATAACAAGTATCTGAAGTAAAAACATATTTAGCAAATAACCTAGGCTATATTTATAGCAGTAGGCCTATAAACCAAATCCTACCTTAGTGAAATGCGAGACGGTGCCAAATGACGGCATCAAATATGCTGACGGTGTTTTCTAGGTCCACGTGAATGGCCCGTTCAATATTGAGTACTGCAATATCAGATGTATGTTTTTTTCACTGCAGTGAGTCTGTTGAAATGTGGCTATCCTGTTCAAAACGCTGATCAAATAGAGTCGACACTGGAGCAGAAAGGCTTGTAATGCCAGTAACGGGTGCCTCCGTGACACCTCTCTGTCCAAACTGTTGATTTTCTTCGGTACCAACAGTTTTTGGCTTCATAAAGAAGTAGTCATCAATCGATTTGAATCGTTTAGCCATGTCTAGCCACTGACTAACGCGCTTTTGTAATTAACTAATTTCTAGAGGGAAACAACCCAAGTGCAGTCAATCCGTTATCGTTACTCGGCTGCCCCCTAGTATCGTGGAGATCAGGCTCTACCTAAAGTAGACAGTTTTGACAAATGATAGAGCGAGTTGACTAACATTTTATTGGGGGAGCAAGTGCCCCCCCTTGCCCCTTCCAAATGCCGCCCATGCCTAGTATTATAGAGCCAGTATTAGTTATTTTAAATTCATCCCTTACCTTTGGTTATGTGCCCAAATCCTTTAAGTCTGCCGTTATCAAACCACTGATTAAAAAAGCCAATCTTGACCCTTGTATGATATCTAATTATAGACCAATTTCAAATCTACCGTTTCTGTTCAAAATCTTACAAAAAACCGTCTATCAGCAGCTCTGCAGTTACCTCCAAAGGAATGAAATTTATGAAACATTTCAGTCTGGCTTCAGGCCCCATCATAGTACTGAAACAGCATTAATTAGGGTACTAAATGACTTGTTAATGTCCTCAGATAAGGGATGTGTTTCTTTTCTTGTTCTGTTATATTTAAGTGCAGCATTTGACACTATAGATCATGATGTTTTACTAAATATACTAGAAAATACTGTAGGTTATTCGTAAACATGGCATTAGTTTCCACTGCTATGCAGATGATACACAGCTGTACATATCAGCCAAACCTAATGACAGCCTTACAATCAACAAAATTGAGGACTGTGTAAAGGAAATAAAAGATTGGATGTTATTTAATTTTCTCTTACTTAACTCAGATAAAACTGAGGTTCTATTAGTGGGACCCAAGGCTATGAGAGACAGGTTGGCTACATCTATCCTAAATCTAGGTGGCTCTCCAGTATTGCTCAGTCCGTCTGTAAAAAACTTAGGGGTCACATTTGATTCAGATCTCTCCTTTGATGCGCACATTAGCAGCATCACTCGAATTGCTATTTTTCAATTATGTAATATCGCTAAACTTAGAAATATCCTCTCTTTTAATGATGCAGAGAAACTTGTTCATGCGTTTATAACCTCAAGGTTGGATTACTGTTACTTACTGGATGCTCAAGTAAATCTATAAATAAACTTCAGTTAGTTCAAAATGCAGCTGCCTGGGTGCTAACTCGAACTAGAAAATTTGATCACATCACTACTATTCTATCATCACTACACTGGTTACCAGTCAAATTCCGCATAGATTACAAAATACTTCTTATAACTTATAAAGCTCTACATGGCCTGGCCCCACATTACCTGAGTGAACTCTTAGAGTTTTACAATCCAACTCGTCTACTTCATTCACAGCGTGCAGGACTTCTTTTAGTTCCTAGAATTAAAAAAGTCACAGCAGGGGGAAAGGCTTTCTCATACATGGCCCCCCAACTGTGGAATAAACTTCCCACTTTCGTTCAAGACTCAGACACTTTCCAAATTTTTAGGTCTAGGCTAAATACATACTTATTTACACAGGCTTTTCTCTAGATTTAGACCAGGATGCAGGCTTGGGTCACTGGGGCCGGAGTCTGGAGTAGGTCTGGCCTGCCTGGGGCCCCTTTTTGGTCACTAGCAGGGAGTGTGAGTGGGCGGTTGGCTGAAACTGGGCTCGGTCCCGTGATCTTGACTCGGTATCCTTGCCTTAGAATAAGGGCAGAGCTGGGGGTTCATAGTCAAAGAGTCTTATGGTGATCAGAGACATTGGGTTGCTGTCTTCTGCCTCCCGTGGGGTTGCCAATGTCTCATGTGATCCCTCTTGGATGTGTTTCCTACCAGTTCTCCTCTTTCTAGCTATGCTGCTATAGCTAATGCTGCCGGGGTCTCATGCTACACATGGCATCAGTGATTGACATGGCATCAGTGATTGTTAATAGACACTGTGCTCTTAATCAATAACTAATTACATTTTCTGTTTTCTCTCAGAGCTGTGTTCCGGAGGTTCCAGCCCCACACATGATGTTCATCTTCTGTAGCTCCACTCAAGCTGCTTCCGTCATCAGCTCCAGCCCCATCATACCCAGGCCTCTTAATGACGATGTGCATACTTTACATTTTATTCAAACTTTAACTCCATGACTTTAGTTTCGCTCTTAGATTTATCTTCTACGCCGCCCAAGGAGGTCGGGTCCCTTTTTGAGTCTTGGTCCTCCCAAGGAGTTTTTCCTTTCCACTGTCGCCCTAGGCTTGCTCAATTTGGGATTGGACGTAGTTATTAGGAGTGAATCTAAACTTGTAAAGTTGCTTTGAGACAATGCTCCATTGTAAAAAGTGCTATATAAATAGATCTGACTTGACTTGACTTGATCTTATCACTAAGCTTTCACTGATTATAGCTACGCTGTATTTGTGAGCTTAATCTACCAGTCAGATATTGCTTTTGCTTCCTGTTCACTACGTCGCAAGGGCTGTTATTTCTTTTTTTCGGGTGCATTTTATTTTTACATCCACATGCAGCTGACACCCATACATATATTAATATTCATACATACATATTCCTCTTCATATGTATGTATTTATTTTTGGGAAGTGCTCTTCATAGTCCCAATAAGCACGCCTAACCTCTCCTCAGCCCCAGTAGCAGTGCTTATTTAGTTTCATCTACCTGCACTTGGGTCCTACCTCTCCAGTTCACACAGTGAACCCTAACAAATGAAGTATATCATTACCAGCTTTACACCTAGATTAGCAAATATTTGCCAATTCCTGAATGTAGAATTGTTCAAATTTATTTAAATTGTAACGAATGGCACTGTAGCACTATGCGTCCACAAGAGGATGCAGAGTGCTCAGCACATGCTGAAAACTCAGCTCTCTACAGTTACATGGGCAAAACAGCCCTGAATTGTTTGCAGCTGTCTCAAAGGGTATATAAATCTAAACAATGCTATCATTCTTTTCAGCGTCTTTGTAAAGAGTCTGCTGGGTTGTAGTTTGTCTCTGTCTATGTGGGGTCAGGACAGTGGTGCAAGTGGTTAGCACCATTGCCTCCCAGCTCCAGATAGCCACAGCCTCAAACAGTCAGACTCCAAACTCAACCATGGCCAAGACCAAAGAGCTGTCGAAGGACACCAGAAAATTGTAGAAGAAAATGATAAACCTACACCAGGGTGGGAAGAATGAATTTACAATAGGCAAGCAGGTTGGTGTGAATAAATCAACTGTGGGAACAATTGTAAGAAAATGGAAGACATACAAGACCATTGATAATCACTCTCGATCTGGGGCCCCATGCAAGATCTTATCCCCTGGGGTCAAAATGATCATGTGAACAGTGAGCAAAAATCCTAGAACTACACAGAGGGACCTGACGAATGACCTGCAGAGAGCTGGGAACAAAGTAACGAAGGCTACCATCAGTAACACACTACTCCGAGAGGGACTCAGATCCTGAAGTGCCAGGCATGTCCCCCTGCTTAAGCCAGTACATGTCCAGGCCCGTCTGAAGTTTGCCAGAAAGAATATGGATGATCCAGAAGAAGACTGGGAGAATATCATGTGGTCAGATGAAACCAAAATAGAAGTTTTTGTAAAAAATCAACTCATCGTGTTTGGAGGAAGAAGAATGCTGAGTTGCATCCAAAGAACACCATACCTACTGTGAAGCATGGGGGTGGAAACATCATGTTTAGAAGCTGTTTTTCTTTAAAGGGGACAGGACAACTGATCCATGTTAAGGGAAGAATGAACAGGGTCATGTATCGTGAGATATTAAGCCAAAACCTCCTTTCATCAGTGGAAGATGGAAGACCCAGCCATGTTCCAGCATGTCAATGATCCCAAACACACCGCTCGGGCAATGAAGGAGTGGCTCCATAAAAATGATTTTAAGGTCCCGGAGTGGCCTAGCTAGTCTCCAGACCTCAACCCCATAGAAAATTTGTGGAGGGAATTGAAAGTCCATGTTACCCCAAAACATCACTGCTCTAGAGGAGATATGCATGGAGGAATGGGCCACAATAATGGGCCATGGAGGAATGGGCTACAGTGTGTGCAAACCTGGTGAAGACTTACAGGAAATGTTTGACCTCTGTCATTGCCAAAAAAAAGGTTATGTTACAAAGTATTCACTTGAACTTTCGTTATTGACCAAATACTTATTTTCCACCATAGTTTACAATTAAATACTTTAACAATCCTACAATGTGATTTCCTGGATGTTTTTTTCTCATTTTGTCTCTTATACAGTGGGGCAAAAAAGTATTCAGTCAGCCACTGATTATGCACGTTCTCCTCCTTAGAAATATGAGAGAGGTCTGTAATTTTCTTCAACTATGAGAGACAAAATGAGGGGGAAAAAATCACATCGTAGGATTTTTAAAGAATTTAATTGTAAATTATGGTGGAAAATAAGTATTTCTTCAATTCTCTCAACATGGTGCAACTCAACATTCTTCTTCCTCCAAACACGATGAGTTGAGTTTTTACCAAAAACTTCTATTTTGGTTTTATCTGACCACATGATATTCCCCCAATCCTCTTCTGGATCATCCATATGCTCTCTGGCAAATTTCAGTTGGGCCTGGACATGTACTGGCTTAAGCAGGAGGACACACCTGGCATTGCAGGATTTGAGTACATGTTGGTGTAGCGTGTTACTGATGGTAGCCATTTTCTTCCTGGTGTCCTTCAACAGCTCTTTGGTCTTGGCCATGGTTGAGTTTCTAGTCTGACTGTTTGAGGCTGTGGACAGGTGTCTATTATACAGATAACGAGGTCAAACAGGTGCCATTAATACAGGTAACGAGTGGAGGACAGACGAGTTTCTTAAAAAAAGGTCTGTGCGAGTCAGAAATCTTGCTTGTTTGTGGGTGGGCTATGTATTTACCTATGGATGTTTATAGCAGCTATACATTGTATTTAACCTATAACTTTAACTTCTAACTGATAATGGTCATGCTTGAATGCAAGGGTAAGCTGTTGAAGATTTTCTTAATCCAAAAAAATTATATATCACCCACTACAAACCTTTACCCATTATTTTATGTGACTCGTTTGCCAGCTTCCTAACCAGAACACAGACCAGGGGCTTGAGGAAACTGCATCTTTCCAAAACATGCTATTGGCAGAAACCTTCAGACGGTGCCTCTGCTGTTGGTTAATTCAGCTTCTTTTTAAAACTGTCATGTGCAATTCATGGTTTGCAGTTTCAGCACAGTCCAAAATGGATCCATGTTATATGTTCTGTCATATCACATTTTTAAACTTTAGATGTAATGCATTCCAAAAATAAGTAATATAATTTTTATGACTGAGATTGTATGTAACAGAGTAAATGAGTTGCTATGTATCTGCGTGATAGTGTGAGAGAGAGAGAGAGAGAGAGAGAGAGAGACATATAGACAAACAGAGTGATTTCTCTCCGTTAGGTGTAAATATTTTGTTGACTCGGTTGGAGAGGTTATGACATAATGGTGAGCTGTGAAAAGGGCCTAGTTGCATCCCATGCCAGGGATACACAGCCATCTTTCTGACATTTGGGCTCCAGTTTTTACTTGGGAGTAAAAACTACTTTACTTAAAGTACTTTACTTTAAAAAAGTAAAAAAGTACTTTACTTTACCCATGGATTCACATGGAGTTTCTTAAAAAAAGGTCTGTGCGAGTCAGAAATCTTGCTTGTTTGTGGGTGACCAAATACTTATTTTTCAGCATGTTTTACAATTAAATTCTTTAGAAATCCTACAATATGATTTCCTGTAATTTTTTTTTGTCATTTTTCTTTCATAGTTGAAGTGTACCTATAATAAAAAAAAAAAATATATATATATATATACACACACACACACACACACACACACACTTGGTTACATAATTGAATGCCAGATTTTGCTCTTACTCCTCTGGAATTTTGGCTTATCATTGACTTTCAGAAGGCCTTAAACAAAGGCTCGTAATTCATATTCACTATGATGAAAAGATCTCTCCATTTGCATATTAATCAAATTACAAATGCTTTTTGTCTTATGTTGATTAGACAGTAAGTAACAAACTTGCACTTGAGCATGAGAATAGCAAACTCAAGACGATTCACTCATATATGCTAACTTAAAAGTATTATGCTGTAGTTAGAGTCCTTGATAATGTCATTATGTCCCTGTTAATCGTGTTATTTATCACTAGTAAGTCCAAACAGCTTAACAACAACAAATTAATTTAAAAACTGCTTTTGGCCAGATCTAATCTTATTTGTGTTCTACAAGCAAGGCCTGTTTGTGTGTGTGTGTGTATATATGTTACTGGTGACAACTGCACTTTTAGAATACAGAGAAAACTCAGTATGACCTATTTTCACACAGCTGTTCAATACCGATTAATATAATTTAAAATGGGATACAAGAAAACGATTCCTTACACAAACTGACACCAAAGCTTAACAAACTTACCTGAAACTCTGTGCCTCTGACTGTCCCTACCTCTCTGTGCCCAGCCCTGTTCTCTGTGTGCCTTTGTGAAAGGTGACATTATGAAACATTTCCATAATCACTTCATTCCTTTGTTATGAAGATTTTATTTTGATTGTTTTTTTTTAATAAGGGTCTTTACTTACTGCCTGCAATCTGTAGTGCAATACATCTGTAGTGCACTAAATACGTGTGGCATTTTGAAACAAACCAAACCACTTAAAAATTGGTCTAAAACTTGGTGTGTTACTTAGCTACATATTAGCAGACACAGGAGCTTCAACCGTGAGGTCAAATCATCAAATTCGGGACTCGAGTCACACTCAAGTCCAAGTCATGTGCGCAACTTCCGAATGCTTGTTTGTGTCCGGTTGCTTGCACTCCTGGTAGGTTTTGCATGACCTAGACCAGCTGCCCTCTGCATTACAAGCTATTACATTTGCAACTAAAGACAAATACAAATGCATGCCTGTTTTAATATCTGAAGTGTGGTTTCAGTTTTTCTGTTTGAATTGCAACATTCATGTAGAATTACAACAGTTTTCATGTAGATCATTTTGGTGAATACATACATTCATTCATTACCCCATTTTGATATTCTATCCAATTCAGTCTTACAGGGAGACAGGACCTACCTGGCAACATAAAGCACAAAACGGGAACCACCCCTATGCAGGGCTCCAATCCAACACAGCGCACATGCGCGCACACACACACACACTGATTCACACACATTAGATATATTAGAGACATCACTTGACCTATTGCATGTTTTTGGGTTATGGGAGGAAACTGGGGTTCCTGTAAGAAACCCATGTAGGCACAGAGAGAACATACAAACTCCACACAGCCAGAGTTTGGGCCAGAATTTGAACCAGGGATTTGTGGCAACAACACTTCATATTGTTCTCTCATGCCTCTATATCTTATTTTGAGAGTTATGGTAATATCTACTTCATTCTGCACTCTTTTCCACATTTTTTAAGAACTTGTCATTATGCTTAATGGCAAGGCTACAGTGAAAGTACCTAAACAATTGTTGAATGTTTGATGACTTTTTTGCTAAAATATATATAAAGAGCAGTACATAATATAATTAATAACCAAGTCTCACCAGACTGTAATGGCCCAGATCATATATAAAACATTACATAAATGGATCTAAAAGAAGGCTTGCTTTGCTAAGCCTGAGAAAAGTAAAGAAAGGTGGTACTTGCTCTTAAGCTGACCCTTTTGGAGTACTGAATTAATGTACAGCTCATGTTTTATAAATGCTAAGCAATTCAGCAAACCAAAAATGGTTCGGCTGTGAGACGGAGTTTTAAGCCCTGAGATGCAAAACTGATGGGCTATGTATTTACCAATGGATGTTTATAGCAGCTATACATTGTATTTAACCTATAACTTTAACTTCTAACTGATAATGGTCATGCTTGAATGCAAGGGTAAGCTGTTGAAGATTTTCTTAATCCAAAAAAATTATATATCACCCACTACAAACCTTTACCCATTATTTTATGTGACTCGTTTGCCAGCTTCCTAACCAGAACACAGACCAGGGGCTGAGGAAAACTTGCATATTCCAAACATTGCTATTTTGCAGAAGAACCTTCAGAGGGGCTGGCTCTGCTGTGGGTTAAAATTCAAGCTTACTATTATTAAACTGTCATGGTGCAATTCATCATGGTTTGCAGTTTCAGCCCAAGGTCCAAAATGGAGTTCCATGTATATGTTCTGTAATTATACATTTTTAAAAAACTTTAGGATTTGTTGTAATGGCATTCCAAAAAAATAAGTAAATATAAAATTTTTATGTCATGTGCAATTCATGGTTTGCAGTTTCAGCACAGTCCAAAATGGATCCATGTTATATGTTCTGTCATATCACATTTTTAAACTTTAGATGTAATGCATTCCAAAAATAAGTAATATAATTTTTATGACTGAGATTGTATGTAACAGAGTAAATGAGTTGCTATGTATCTGCGTGATAGTGTGAGAGAGAGAGAGAGGGAGAGAGAGAGAGAGAGAGAGAGAGAGAGAGAGAGACATATAGACAAACAGAGTGATTTCTCTCCGTTAGGTGTAAATATTTTGTTGACTCGGTTGGAGAGGTTATGACATAATGGTGAGCTGTGAAAAGGGCCTAGTTGCATCCCATGCCAGGGATACACAGCCATCTTTCTGACATTTGGGCTCCAGTTTTTACTTGGGAGTAAAAACTACTTTACTTAAAGTACTTTACTTTAAAAAAGTAAAAAAGTACTTTACTTTACCCATGGATTCACATCCAGAGGCAGAACAGATGTGCAATCTAAGCACTTATTCTGCTAAGACACAAGGGAAAAGGATCAGCTATGTAAAAATGCACAGCTGTTCCATGTTTCTGCTGTTGCAGTATTACCTATATACGAGTTTTAAAGCAAAGCAAAGCAAAGCCAGTCATCATGTTTTTTCAAGGCCCAGGTCATGGGGAGGGTCTCTAACCTAAGCCAGAATTCACTGGCTGAAGGCAGATGTACACTCTGGGCAGGGTGCCAGTCCATTGCATGATTCCATACTTGTACCACCTGACATGCACATTCCAAACCCCACATAGGATTTGAACCTAGGTCTACTGCATTTGCAAGCAGTTAGCTGTAGCCACTGAGCTGACACAGCTGCTTAATAATATTATATTATTTTATATTGCATGAAATATATTTAAAAGTAAAAGCAAAGTAAAGCTATCTGTTGTTCATCCATTTATCAGGATCCTGGGAAAGGGTCTGGAGCCTAACCAGGAATTCACTAGGCACCAGCAGAGGTACATCCTGGCAGGCTTCCATAAATGCACCACCTGACCTGCACATTGCATGAACAGTATTCAAACTCAAGCCCTCAGGAAACTGCAGGCTACAGCAGCTGGTTCTCCGCTGAGCCACTGGATCTACCATTATATATTCAAAAACCCCTCAAATAATATTAAAAATCTTAAATGTTAAGTTTTCAGCTAAAACAATTCTGGCATCAGCTTGAATACATTGAATAGTGAAAGAGATAACCCTCTCCTTCACATCTGAATTCAAGCTCATTTTCAAGCGATTTGCACGATTACATTAAAACATTTATTGTAATATTATTTTAGGTTTTACATATAGCACAATGATCGTTCAGGGCTTAAATTGAAGTAAACACTTTGGTCAACATATTTATTCACTTCCAGGCATCTAATTTCATCATTTAGGTTTCATTTGGGAAGACTAAATACAGAAAAAAAATGTCAAAAAAATCAATCTGGTTATTGAAAATTATCCATGCTGTACATTTTGTTTCACCAGGGACTTGTAAAGCTATATCCAAAATTTGGAACAGATGCAACAAAGTATTCAAGGGTTACACAGCTTTTTTAGTATTGATCACCATTCATCTCGAAATAGGCCATTACCTCTAAAAATACAAATAAAAAGAAGCCTGTCATCATAAATCAAGTTGTTGCAAGTTTTTATGTCTTCTGTGATAGAACAAACAAATATTAGTCACAATTCAGTGTTATAGTGCTGTTTATCTTAATAAATCACGCTGAAAGCAGGGCTCTCCATTACTGAGCCATGCTGTGCTGGCCCTTTAAACCCATCCCCCACGCGCTTTGTGAGCATGAGCATGTCATGTGACATACCCTTCACTCGGCCTCAGTGTCAGCTTTCCATTGGAAAGGGAGTCATTCACTCAGCACCTACACATAACTTTCTTTTTCCTAATCTACCTGGTAACCGCTCAGCTCCTGTATTACTGGAGTGGGTGAATAAAACGGCTAACCAATGAAATTTGGAGGCTTGCGAACAAAAAACGAAATGAGGATTTACAAGAGCCCTCCCGTAGGGGATATCTTTAGAGGGAACCTCGTGTTGTGTAGTGAGAACACAGCCAAAGAACGCACATCTCCGTTTACATTGGAAATGAATGGATTTTTATGGGACAACGTGAGCAAGCAAAAAAAGAACTTTGCTGACATTTTATCTGCAGTTTAACAGTATCATTGAGTTCTTTAGATGATAAGTGAATTTTCTATGATAAAATCAAAAATTATTTTACATCTGTTAGGGTTTTTGGAACTTATCAATGGGAACCACGTGGTCCTTCGTTAAAAATGGCGCGCCCCTGCTTCACTGAGTAGGGAACCTTGAAATTCCCGCCTAAGGGGGGGGGGCGGAGCCTGGACTTTCTAGCACATTTCATTGGCTCCACCAGTACTGTAGGAGGAGCCTAGATGGTAAACAAAACGTTCGCGCACCATGAGCTCTTTCTCTTTCTGGATCTGTAGCGGAGGTGTTCACAGAAATGGCAGGAGAAAGAAGGGCATCCGTACGGTTTGACTCTAAGATTTATTCACAGACCACTTTGTGTTTTAAATAAATTGTTTGTATCAAGAGACGCCTAGATTTCTGACTGTTTCTTCAGGACCTTGTGAACAAAAGATTCGTCGTAACAAATGGTAGCAGAGGATGGTTCAAAAGGCCTGAATTAACGTCGAATAGATTCAGTTTGGACCTGGACTGTGGAATTATTTTGTGCTCAGTGCAAGGCGCGCCTACACAAGGTAAACAGAAGTTCTCTGTTTACATTAGCTGCATTTGTTATTTAGCGTACTGAGTGTTAAATGAATCTCAAAGTCCGTAAGTGTCCGATTAAATTACTAAAGTATTATTAGATAGTTTGGAACTGTGAATAGATGCTAGAGCTAAAATATATGTTTCCTGATTGCTGAGTTCGAACCAGACCGGTCTATATAAACTGTAAGACGCCATTGTGTTCGTCATATGTTCGTTGGGTTCATATGACACCGTTGGGTTTAAGTAAAATCTGTCGGTTTTGGTAA